>JAAAKG020078425.1:0-16917 GCA_010014905.2 Druon quercuslanigerum | reverse complement strand
AACTAAATAAGCACTTTCAGGGTGGGGGGAGGTAGACCAAAATAAATTTTTCAATTTGCTTACAGTCGAGTTTTGGCATAGGCTTTTGAAAAAGTTAATACTTTTTATACTTTTGCAGAGTTGAGTTTACAGTTTGACTGTTTACCTAATGGCGCCCCGATACCTGGTGTTCCTCGTGTCGGATCATCATCTTCTTCTTCTGACAAACAAAATTCTCCTGTCAGGCATCTTCCTTCTGGCGAACCTGCTATTCGTATCAGGTCGAGGTCTCCTCCTGCCAGCTCTATAACTTCAATATCCGGGCACCGTTTTACTAACGTACTTGGGTATCCACTTGATCAACTTAAATTTTTGCGGCTTACTCCATATAAAAATCCAAACCGGATATTCCTGCTTCGAAGATACACTTTTCCTCCAGATTCATCACTGGAACTACTTTTAAGAAGGAATGTTTATGGGCACATGGTAACTGAAGAACAAATTGTCTTATCAACAGTTGATGGTGATGTCTTTGCAATATTGGAGAATGGTCACTTTTTTGCTGGCATATATACGTATGACATTCAAAATGCACGAAAAGCACGTGCAAAAATAAACAGACGAAGCGGCAGGGTAACCCTATTGACCAACGAAGAAATCGCAGAATCTCCAGTAGGTCTCTTGCGCAGACTTCGTTTTTATTTTAAAATAGAACTTTCAAGCTACAACTCCTTATATCATTGATTTAATTATAAAAAATGCTTAACGGAAATGTATAACACTTTGAGAGAGGGAGTCGTCCTATAATGTTACCAGTAATCTGCGAAAATAAAAGCAGAAAGATAAAAAGGAGAAGTTCCCAAGGCTTTAATTTTTGGCAATGTCTCATCCATTCCTCTTGGAAATAAATAAAATATACTTTTGCATTATACCCAAGATAAATATTTCTTTACAAAAATGTGCAACTTTTATGCTGATTCGCTTAAAATTATTTTTAATCCAGATAATTTTTGTGTTATTAAAACTTTAAACGAAAATTTGTATTTATAGCATTTTTAGCCGAAAGGCAACACCAAAAGTATTGGTCTTCATTTTCTAATTGAGATGTCTTACAACTATTTATTGTTAAAAAATCTTCGGCGAAGAAAAGTGAATGCTTCTAGGCGCAATGGACAATATTTTCTTTTCCTCAAAAAAACATTATTATGGCAGCTCTCTTTCTCCGTCTAGACATTTTCTTTCTCCCAGGTATCTTTCTTCGGCTAGACCTTCTTCTCCTGCCAGATATTTTCATCCAGCGAGAATTATTTTGATGCCAGGTCTTTTTTTGAAGCAAGATCTTATTATCCGGCCAGGTGTCATTTTCCTGATGGTTCTGATCTTCGTGAAAAGACACGGTCTCCTCCTGCCAGACATACAGCTCCATCTACCATGCATCCGAAAGGTACAATGGAATTTCGAAGGTAAACTTTGACAGCGAAGAAACTAAATTAAAGTACTGGCAAGCCAGTAAGTTTTTCCGCTCGAATCAACCGAAGAATAAATTTTATTATTAACATTCGATAGTCACATTTATGCAAACAACAAACCTTCAGAAAATGTTAAAGCAACTGGCAGCAACTGCTATCTATGAAAATTACATCAACTCCGAGAAGAACCAGGGTGAAATAAATTTATGGCCACGTTTCATGGCCACTAAACCTACTAAATATATTGTCTTCATATTGTCTTTATATCTAGCATTGGTCTGTAATGTACGAGTACAATGGGATACCCAGGTCAGACATAGGTGAGAGGACTATGAATTCAAGAAGACTTATTATTCTAAAAGAACAACACACCTTATTAATCAAATTAAAGAGGGAGTCCATTATTCTTGCACATATAAATAATTCAACGAAATCTTTAAAATTATATAAATGTCATTATAAAATTATATTAAATTTTAAAATGCTAAAAAATGGTTTCAGAAGCACCTTTTAAACTGCGAAATTCGAAACACAATAGGTCAAGCCTCTTACTTAGTGAACTACATTTAATTTTAAAACATAATTTGTACAGAACTGTAAATGAGGACTTATTACACAACATTTTTCGAATTTCAGACTTCAAATTTAAATAGTATCAAATAAATCACTATGAAAATAATAACTTCACTAATATGAATCTATCTAAAAAAATATATGATTGTCAAAATTAAAACAAAGATATAATCTTTTTAAAATCGGATAAGAGCAAAATATAAAGCTGAAAATAGGACTGATTACAATGCTAGTATTCAATTATTATTAATAAACACTTCTCTTTAAAAAAAATTAAGTTCCCTCCGTTGAAACAAAAGTTAAAGATAATATGAAAACATAGTTAAGAGGTGAAACAATAATTCCTACATCAATGATCAAATGTCATATCGTTTCAAAACAAGAGGTTTAATAATAGCCAAAGCTTATGCGCTGCACAAATTTACAAACCAACTTTACAATAGAGACTTATTGTGTCTTCCATTGAATCGCCAACGTATAAATTAGCGTCTTACTTATCTAAAGTGCTTAAAACTACTTTATCAACTACAAATTCTTTCACAAGAGATTCTTGGCAATTCAAAGATAAAATCAAAGATTTTAAAATTCTAAGCAGCCATTGTATATTACCATTAAATTTTGTTTCCATGTTTGATAATATACCGCTAGAGCTAGGTTTAACTTGTCTAAAACAGAAATTAAGCATGGATCAAAATCTAATTGAAAAACCAATAGATGAAATGATGATTGCAGTTAGAAAGGTCTTTAATAACACAGTTTTTTTCTTTATTAATAATTTTTATAAGAAACTAACTGGTTGTCCAAATATGTCCTTCTCTGTCATCCATAATATCTAGTATAGTACTTGAATTTGTGGAAGGGAAAGCTTTAGCAAAATTAAATGTTAAACCGATTTTTTATAAAAGGTTTGTTTGCGTTATTTTCTCAATCATTCCCACAAAAAATTCAAGAGTTTGTTAAAATGTTAAATACAATCGAAGACTGCATTACATTCACTGATCTAAAAGAAAATAATAATCTTTAGATTTCTTAGATATGTCTATAATCAGAACTGAAAATAAATGTTTAATTACGAATTGGTTTAAAAAACCCACAAAATCTGTTCAATCTCTTAATTTTAATTATCATTATCCCTTTTCACAAAAGATTGATTTAATTAAAAACTTAGTGCACAGATGTATTAAATTGAGTCATGTTTAGTTTTAGAGTGACAATCTAAAGTTTATCAAAGAAACATTACAATGCAATGATTATCCTCTACGACTCATTCAAAGTATTATAAAAGAACAAAAAAGCATGTATTCTCAACATAAAAGTTTATTTTCAACTGTACAGTTTATTTTTTAAATTTTTTTCTAAGGATAGGTCGAAAAAACGTTTGTTTAGATTAAATTTTTTGTCACGTACAATGTTAAGAGAATGGGACCCTCAAGTGAAGAAAAAACTTTTACTCCATTTTTACGATGCCTAGAAAAATTTTTAGTTGACATTCTGTTTTAATGCTTAGAATTTTAGCGATAGAAATGATAAAAAACGATAAGATTAGGAGATAAATGTAGGCTATTATGAGATTTTTTTCTAATATTTTTAACTCACAAGATTCCTTGATATTGACTTATCAAATATAAATGTAATTACCATAGAAGCACTAGTTTAATGGTAATAAAATATAAGATAACGACTGAACTACAATGTACGTACTGTTCTAAAAGACTAAGTCATTTATCAGATAAACTATTCTCGAAATTCTTAATTGATGTATCAATCAGTTTTTCTTCTTATTGCAAAAAATGGCAATCGTTTATATCTTCATCTCGATGATCATTCTCAACTTTATTGGTAAATATAATTCAATAATATATCAATAGTTTTAAAAACGTTCGTTTCTTCGTTTCGAAGATGACGTTAATTTTGTTCGAAATGATAATAAATTTAATCTGAATTTATTCCGCGAAATTACAGAGTATGTATGTTTAATAAATGAGATTCGCACAAAAATTATCCGGAGTTTGTGCGAATTTGAGAAACAAACAAAAAGTTACAAAGGAGAAGCAGGAATTTATCCGTCTTAGCTCGAATCCAGGTTGCAAATCACCAAAAGACAGACATACGCTATCACAAAAACTTCAATTTTAGAAATTAGTACACTGTTAGAAATATTAGGAAAATTCCGACACATGTAAGATACTAAATTAACTGATATTTACGTAATTATTTAAATTTAGAAGCGTTTTCCGAAATTTAAGAATATTTTATTAAAATTCCTAACGGAAATAAGTGCGTAGTTGCATGCGCACTGCTTGCTACTCGAGCGCGTTCGGTTAGCAGACGATGCATGTAGGTTCAGTATCGGTAATAATTAGCGTGTTCCAGAGAGATTTTGTTAGAATTTATTATTTGAGGGGGGCCCTTTATTCATGTGCATAATTTTACTAAACATCACACGCCAAACAAACCTGATGGGTAAAAAATTAATGTAGCTAAAAAAATTTTTATTTTAAAGTCAGGGAATTTTAATGGTTAGGGAAAAGTCAGGGCTTTAAAGAACAAAAACCCGGCAAAATTCAGAAAATTCATGTACCTTTAAACTGGCTAGTATAATAAATTTGAAATTTTTTCAATATTAGTTCGAAAGTATTTTATTTCGTCCATACAATATTCTAGGTTAAAAATCCTACCAGTTTAAGAGTTTGCTCTTTGAATAGTAATATGGTATAAGAAAATCAAAAATTGGTTATTAGGAATTTAGGTAGCATTAAAGATACAGTTTTGTGACAATGCTGGTATAATATTCTGGTTACTGATTTGTTTAACTTGTATTTTTATTTTGTGGCAGTAGCTTATTATGTCTTAAAAAACTAATCAATTTTGTTCAAAATACATTTTTTTGTTGAAAATTGAGCTATTTTTTTTAAATTTGTATTTTATTTTAAAAATTCGTCTATTTTACAAGAAATTGTATCTTCCTTCTGTTTATTGATTCGTATTAATTTAAAACTTGCTGTATTTTAATTTTTCGGGAAATTAACTTTTCAGGAATTATTCTATGGGTAACTATTCTCGCTCAGGATTTTGTCTTTTCGGAAAAAAAATATCGGAAACTTTTATAGGAGTAGCCCTTTTTTAAATTGCATTAAAATGGCCGCTGACCATCACCGGATGGAAATGTGCAACTTGACGCTGGCTCAGCAGGAACCTAAATAAGCACTTTCACGGTGGGGGGAGGTGGACCAAAATAAATTTTTCAATTTTGCTACAGTCCGGCTTTGCCTTAGGCTCCTGAAAAAGTTAATACTTTCTATCCTTTTGCAGAGTTTAGTTTACAGTTTGACTGTTTACCCAATGGCGCCCCGATACCTGCTGTTCCTCGTGTCGGATGATCATCTTCTTCTTCTTCTGACAAGCAAAATTCTCCTGCCAGGCGTTTTCCTCCTGCCGAATCTGCTATTTGTTTTAGGTCGAGGTCTCGTCCTTTCAGCCTAATAACTTCGCTATCCAGGCATCTTTTTACTGGCGTACTTGGGTATCTACTTGACCAACTTCAATTTATGCGGCTTACTCCACATAAAAATCCAAACCGCATATTTCTGCTTCGAAGATACACTTTTCCGCTAGATACATCACTGGAACTACTCGTGAAAAGAAATGCTTATAGGCCCATCGTAACTGAAGATCAAATTGTCTTATCAACAGTTGATGGTGATGTCTTTGTAATATTGGAGAAAAGTCACTATTTTGCTGGCATATATACGTACGACATTCAAGGTGCACGAAAAGCACGTGCAAAAATAAACATAGGAAGCGACAGGGTAACCACATTGACCCAGGAAGAAATCGCAGAATCTCCAGTAGGCCCCTTACGCAGACTCGATTTTTATTTTACAATAGAGCTGTCAATATACAACTCTCTGCATCATTAATTAAATTATAAAAAAAAAATGCTTAACGGAAATGTAAAACACTTTGAGAAAGGGAGTTGTCCTATAATGTTACCAGTAATCTGCGATAAGAATAAAGAATAATGAAAGTCATTGTATTCTGGTTTCCAAGGTTTTAATTTTTGTTAGCATCCTATCCACTCCATCGAAAATTTGTATTTCATGGGTATACTAAAAATTAAAATTACTTTATTAAGGAAATAGTAGATAGGCAAGATTATTATTTTACATTTTCAGCCTGAAATGAGAGTTTTTAACCAGGAAGATGAATCTTTACAAAAAACTATGAATTTTCAATTGAAAAATATATTTTTTAGTCCAGAAAACCGCGAAGATGAATTCATAACATGAAATTTAGTTTACAACCGAAAGGCAGAACTTTTTACCAGAGAGATGAAGCATCCAACAAAAGCGTTGAAGAATTGAAAGAATCGAAAGAATCCAAAGAATCCAAAGAATCCAAAGAATTAAAAGACAACCTAAAAGCAATATTTTTAATTGAACTTCTTTTGGGTCTGCCTTGAAACCAGAATGCTAGGTAGTAAATTCTCACTTTTTTCAGATTAAAAAATTAATTTTGTTCTGAATTAGCATCTCAATATCTAGACACAGTGCGCTCCATTGAACTTTAGCAAAAATGTTGATTTCTCATCACTGTTTTTTGAAATGTTTTTCCGAAGAATACTGTTTGTATGCAACATGTTTTTTTGCGGATTAAATAATTCAAGAACCAATCCTTATCCTCTCTGCTCTTCTAAAAAGTTGGAGAACTAATTAGAAATCAAAGACAAATAAAGCGAGTTTCTGTAGAAATGATTTTAAAAGAAAGGCGACAACACCAAAAGTCTTTGTCTTCATTTTGTAATTGAGATTTTGCTAAAAAATCTTCGCTAAAAAAAAGCGCATGCTCCTAGGCTTCTAGGCACAACGAAAAATATTTTCATTTTCTCAAAAAAACATTACACTGGCAGCCCTGTTACTCCTATCAGACCTTTTCTTCCTGCCAGGCATCTTCCTTCGGCTAGACCTTATTCTCCTGCCAGACACTTTTCTTCCGAGACAATTATTCTAATGCCCGGTCTCTTTTTGAATCCCGATCTTACTATGCGGCCAGTTGTCATTCTCCTGATGGTTCTGACCTTCGTGAAAAGACTTGGTATCCTACTACCAGATATATAGATCCATCCACCATGCATCCGAAAGGTATAATCGAACTTTGAAGGCAAACTGTGACAGCGAAGAAACCAGTTCAAATACTGGCAAGCCAGGAAGGTCGAATCAACCGGAGAATAAATTTGATTATTAACATTTGATAGTGACATTTATGAATACAACAAATTATAAGAAAATGTTAAACCGACTGGCAGCAACTGCAGTCTATGAAAATTGCATCAACACGTTTGTAGCTACGTTTCATGACCGCAAAACCTACTAAACATATTGTCTTCATATTTTCTTCATATCTAACATTGGTCTATTACGTACCAACTTTGCAACGGAGACTTATTTTGTCTTCCATTGGATCGCCAACAAATACATTAGCGTCTGACTTATCTAAAGTGTTAAAACAGACTTTATTAAACACAAATTCTTTCAATAAAGTTTCTTGGCAATTTAAAGATAAAATCAAAGACGTTAAAATTTCAAGCAATCATTTTATGTTATTATTAAATGTGGTTTCCATGTTTGATAATATATCTAACTAAAATACCAATATATGAAATAATGATTGCAGTTATAAAGGTCTTTAATAACCCAGTTTTTTCCTTTAATAACAATTTTTATAAGTAATTAACTGGTTTTCCCTTAAATTCTGCTCTGTCACTCATAATTGTTAGCGATATTTTGGTAAT
The DNA here is from genome assembly GCA_010014905.2 of Druon quercuslanigerum. Taxonomy (NCBI): domain Eukaryota; kingdom Metazoa; phylum Arthropoda; class Insecta; order Hymenoptera; family Cynipidae; genus Druon; species Druon quercuslanigerum. The sequence continues at coordinate 9,105 of JAAAKG020078425.1, read as the reverse complement.
CATTACTTCTGATAAAATTAAAGAGTTTGTTAAAATATTCAATACAATCGAAGCCTGAATTGAATTCACCCACAAAATGTGGTCAATATCTTAATTTAAATTCTCATCATCCCTTTTGACAAAAGATTAGTTTAATTCAAAACTTAGTCCATAGATGTCCTAAATTAAGTCATTTTAACTTTCGGAGTGATAATCTAAAGTTTATCCAAGAAACATTACAATGCATTAATTATCCTCTACGACTCATTCAAAGTGCTATAAAAGAAATAGTTTAGCAAATGCACAATTGCTCTCATAATAGTATTTTAAAAGTTCTCTCAAAAAACTTAATATTAATGTTTATTTTAAAAATAGCCACAAATTAGAAAATGGTTTCATCAATAAAAAAGATAACGGTGCTAAAGACAAATTTATCTAATGTAATTTAGAGGAGTGAGAAAGACACAAAACGGTGCGATAAGGTCGACCTTTAATGTATAAACACTTTTATTAAATTCTTAAGAATAAAAATTCAATTTGCATTAAAGCGAAAACGCCGTGAAAAAAAAGCATAATTTAGTTTATTTGTTTAGGCAAAATTTATTTGAAGAAATATGTTTTTTTTTTAATTGGTTTATTTTACTCGACCAAACCTAACGCAATCATCATGAACTATTATCCTTGCAAGTCATTGCGAGATATTTGCTTGTCTCGGGAGCTTACTAGATACCTTGACATTGAATTATGAACTATAAACTTTATTATATGAGCAGGACAACTTTGATAAACATAATGCATGTGGTACCGATTCATATACATGTGTGCGTGAGTCTCTCATATATTTAATTTACCGTGTTTTACCAGAAGCCAGTGTCTTATGTAAGAATAAGAGTTGCGCAAACTGTTAAACATATTATTCATTAACATGTTAAGCAGTTTTTCATCTAATTTCAGAAGATGGGAATCGTTTACAGTCTGGTCTTCATTTTGGTGGTCATTCTAAATTATATTGGTAAATAAAATACTGTATATCTTTTATAGCTTTAAAACCTTTTTGAAGGTTTTCACAAATAACTATTTTTTGACGTGACCCTCATTTTAGTTGTTTTCTCTTTCCAAACTCTAGTTGCGTTTGCCCGAAGTTATTGCAAAAAACCTAAAATTGTTTATTTAAAAATGTTATTAATCTGTAAAAGAATTTCTCACAAGATGCTCACCAAGTAAAATCCTCCTTCGTATGTCTACCTCAATCTTGCAAGTCAATATAGTTTTATTTTAACTTTTTTAAATATAAGTCCGTTGAATTCAATAAATGAAGTTACCTCAAAAACGGCCTCATCGATTTTTTCGGGCCACTTCTTCTTGATGCCATTTGCGTTATTATTCGAAATATCTCTAATGAAAAAATCTTAAGTAATAATACTTCCTGATGTTTTTGAAACGAGATATATAAGTTCTTAAATGATTAATTGTAAGCAGTAAAATACGTTTAAAAAAATTTTATATTCGTAATCTTAATATTTCTGTGGATGCCTCTTTCGAAAGTATCTAAAGGTCTTGAATGTGTAAAATTTTTTACAGATATTTTATTGCAAGATAATGTCATAAATCTTATATAACAGACCCTCATGATTAATATATTGTCTGATAAATACTGTAAAATGCAAGTCGTAATACTTTCAAAATTCTTAATTAAATATTCTGCATATTTGAGAGACTCAAATGTGAAATTTAAAATTTAGAAATACTTGATTTACACGCGTCCAATTAACTATACGTAATATTCATTAATATTTTTTAAATTTTTTAATTACCGAAAGCATTTTTTCGTTTAATTATAATTTTAAAGCAAATTGTGAATTTCCTTATTCTGGACGCTGAGATTAAAATATCAGGCTGGAATTTTTTAGTTCAAACGAATATTAGGAAAATTACAAATTAATAACATATATTATCGTTCCTGTGCTTGAACGAAAAAAATTGGTAATATATTTTCAGGTAAGAAAGAAAAAATATGGTAGAAATTATCAAAAATTTAATATCCAAATTTAAGCATTAAAAACTAATCAATAATTTCAAGCTTGCGGTTTGTTGACAAGAATTGTTAACGAGAGTCATTAATATTATATTTATACAAAAAGTTCTTAATAAATTTTTAAAAAATTTACACGCTACTTTAGGACAATTTTATCTAAACAATAATGTAATCTCGCCATTTGTTTATAAATAATAGACTAATTCTATTTTTGGATATGAAACTAACTTGTTTTTATTTGGTAAGTGCAGAAGTAGAATTTAAAGTTAAAAAATTAATTTTTAGCGAAAGAAATCATATATTAACAAAACAGTTCTACATTCACACAAAAAGAAATTTTAGGCAAATAAGTTAAATTATCAGCAAATAAGGATTTTTTCAGTTAAAGAAAATGATAAGCTAAGAGGATGAACAACAAAGAAGATAAACAGTCTATATATCATAAATGTAAGGAGATGAATTAAAATCTGCATTCCTATAATTTTATGAAACAGATTCTAATTCTGTCTCTGATCTTAAAACCAATCCCTTCGACAATTTGAGTAAATTTGTTCACAAAAGCGCATTACATTCTGTGAAAAATATACCAATCAAATTTTTTATACCTTTTCCACTATAAGCTCATTATAAACGGAAATAATATAAAAATTATAATTGCTTTCCTTCTTCTTTCAGAGTTAAGTTTACAGTTTGAATGTTTGCCAAATGGCGACCCAATTCCTCGTGTTACTCGTAATAAGTCTGCTTCTTCTTCTCACATACGACATTCTCCTATTCAGCCTCCTGTTCGTGCCACGTCAAGATCTCCTTATGCTAGCCAATTAATTAGATCAACCCAGGATTCTTTTTTTAGCGCACTTGGTTTTCGACTAGAACAACTGCAATTAATTAGGCTCGCTCCCTTTCAATATCCTAACCGGGAATTTGTACTTCGAAAATACACTTTTCCTACGGATACGACTAGACTAATTGAAATCCTCGAGAGAAGGAACGTTTATGAGCCAATTCCGACGGAAGAACAAATTGTATTATCAACATGTGATGGTGAAGTTTTTGCAATATTTTATAGAAATCAATATTTTGCTGGAATATATACATATAATCGTCGCACTAATCATAAGGCGCGGGCAAAAATAAACATAGAAAGCAGCAGGGTTACCTCATTGACCGAAAGAGAAATTGCAGAATGTCCTGTAGGTCCCTCACGCAGAATATGTTATAATTATAGAGTAGAGTGTGTAAATCAAAACCCTCCACAAAAATAATTCGATTATAAAGAATGTGAAACAAATTATGAAACTCTTTGTAATCCACATTCGTCCTGAACTGTTGCAAGTTACTGGCAATGTTACTGAATACAAATTAAAAATCAGTTTATTATGCTTCCCAATACTTTCATCTTTGGTATTGCCCCAGCCGTTTTTTTCGGAAAGAAAATCAAGTCGAGCTTCATTTCCTCTTTGAGTAAGTCTAACAGGAAATGTTGTATGTTCATACCAAACCACTGTTATTGAAATTTGAAGTGAAAATAATTGGGTTTTTATTATTGAGATCAAGAAATATTTATTTTTAAGTAAAGTGAAAACGGAGGAAAAGGGAGGAATAAGAGAAAGTCTCTTAGAAAACCAAAAATTTTGCGTAGAGAGTACACCTTATTTCCATTTTTACACATTTTAATTTTAAAGTACATGCTTTTTAAATTAAAGCGTAGCATATAATAAGTATGAAACCCGTAATTTTTCAAAAATTAAGTAAATTGTTGAAAAAATGTCCATTACCTTAAAATTACAACTTTGTCAAGACTAGCAAAGCTCACTTTATTTGTTGGGACACAATTTCTCTTCTAATTTTTTACGGTACCTAATAAATTATAGAAGAAGCAGTTTAATGCTCGTACAATATGCGATAACGTTTCAGATGCATTATGCCTGCTTTAACAAAAGACCAGAAGATCGCATAGATACTCTTTTCACAATATTCCTTATAAATGTGTTAATCAGAGTTTCTTCTATGTAAAACAAGGGATATCCGCCATACTCTTTACCTCACCTGTTTGATATTCTATTTTGATTGCTATTATTTTCTAAGCTCTAGTTGAGTCTGTCCGAAATAATTATAATGAAATTAATCTGAATTTATTCCCGGGAATTACAGAATGTGTGCGTTATAAAGAAAGAAATTAAAAAACAACTGACAAATTCTGAAACCAGAAATTTCTTCGCGTTAAAACAGATGCTGTAATTTGTCAGTGTTAGTGCGAATCATGTTTACAAATTCATAACAGATTGGCAGACGCTATCACGAAAAAACGGCTATTAGAAATCAAAAAATTTTTAAATGCAAAAAAGTGGCAGCACTTTTGAATCCTTTAGAGAGAAATTAACCTTTTCATGCGCCCATGCTTTCTATATTATTCTGCATTTAATTTAGTGAAAAGCAAATTATAAAATTAATATTTTCCAATTAAGCCACTAAGCCACCATCGATCTTTCCTTCGGATCCAAATAAACTATTAGGATTCAGGTACTTATCAATTTTGTTTGTCCTCTGATTATGTAAAATAGTGTAATGTAATAATGTAATAATGTAAAATAAATAAATAAAACATAATTTTTATTTTATTAACCTAATTATAACACATGCTATGCAAGCACTTGATTGGGTATTTTATAAAAACCTTACAATCTGCAAACGCTAACTCACGTACCTTCACTGTCTCGAGATCTAAACCGCCTTCGTTTAAAAAGGCCATTCTTAGACACATGCCTATGAACATGTTAAATTACCCACATGATATATCACTTAATTGCATTAAACTTTGCACACTAACGAACCAGTCAGTTACTTGCACATATACCTTGAAATACGTTTTGCTACCTGCATACATTTTTTGTATTAATTTCAAGATTCATCCATGGACCTTGTAATCTTTTAGGACTTTCCAAAGCTCACTTCTACCCACATTAGCAAATGCTTGCTCTAAATCACCAGGGCACAGACAAGTTTTTTTATTTACTCTTTAACTTTTGTCTGTGATTAGTCTTAGGCTTGATATCTGATCCGCACATGATCTTCTTAGCACAAATCCACATTGGATTTCCAATATTTTTTCTTCTGTTAATTTTTATTACCCTACGAATAAGTATTCTCGATGCATAAATGTAGCAACTGTAAAATTCTTTCAATACCTAATTATATTCCTAACCTCCGAGGCTCGCCCCTTCATACCAATAAATTCTTCGAAGAGTCGCTCAACGTTTCTAGTATGCCGACTATCTCTAAATAACTAATTCCTTTTTTAATGATTAAAGATCTACTAGACATTTTTGCTTTGATTTTACCACTACTTTCTTTAACTTGTATTATCACTTTCCTGTTTTTGTCTCTACAATCATTCTCCAGTCACTTTCTATTTTGATTTCTTATTTCTGTGATGTTTAACTCCCACAGATACGCTTGCACCATTTTGTTGTTGCTACGCGGATTTCAGTATTTAACCATGCATCACCAGACAACTTTCCTACAACTGCACTACCACACATTCCCGTCGCAATCCTGTAAATAATATCCCAGAGTATATACCATCCTTTATCATTTGCATTATACGTTGTTCAAAATACACGCCCACCTATCAACTTGACGCGAAAAACGTATTTTCTGAGTCACTGAGTCAAAATTAATGGAGATGTAGTGTATGGACAGAAATATAACTGCAAGTGTCACGATTGGTTCGTGTTGTATACTTAGATAATCACTCGCCTTCCACAGATTTGTAATAAAAAATATCAAATTAGCCAAGCTTTATATGTTCTTATTTGCTTATCCACAGCCCGAATCTCGGTATGTTTAATATCGTACATAAATTTGTAAACTGTTGTCTATTGTCTAGAACTGTTCTTTACAAATGCCGATTTAGTGTCTGACCTTTGTACCATCGGCTGTTGAGTTTCGATTGTGAGCAGAGCTTCGGTCAATTTGAGTAAATTGCTAAAATAACGGATCAAAAAAGTGAAAGATGATTGCATCAAATGAATAAGAAGATTGTATGAACGACATTTAATACTTGATATTTAGACCAAAACATATTTTTATTTCAAATAAAAAACAGTTTAATTTTACAAAAAAAGAATGCTCTACAAAAAGTGGAATTCTAAACCAAAAAAGTTAGATTTTTCTCCAAAAAGTTGCATTTTTATCAAGAACACTTAAATTTCAACGATAAGAGATAAATATTCATGAAAAGCATATTTTTTAACCCAGCCAGAAAAAAAACAATAATTATCGTCAAAAAGATTAATTTTTAAATAAAAAGATGACTTTTTAACAAAAAACGATCAATTTTCAATGTAGAAAAATTTTCAATCGTGAAAGAAAATCAAAAAAGCTGCAAAATTTTCAAGGCCAAACGATGAAATTACTACCAAACAGTTAACTTATCAAACCAAACGCATGACGCTTCAAGAAGAAAGATAGTTTTCAACCAAAGAAAACATTTCAGCAAAAAAGATTCGTCTGTCACCTGAAAATAGTTAAATTTCATTATTGGATTCTAATAGTATTTAGATTTTAGTTAAGTAGCAAAAAGGGAAAAAGAAGGGAATATTTCATAATCTTATTTTTCCATACTATTCTGATGCTAATATAATTGTCTAACTGCAAACTCATTTTTCCTTTTGGCGAAGCCTAATTATATTTTTAATCAATTTTTTATTTGTAGGCTATTTAAGTGCTAGGCAGTACATTATATAATCGTTCGCCAATTAAAAATTCTATTTTTTATGCCATTCCTAGTATGAAAACGGCATTTGTTTATAATTTTTTGGACAAATGATTGTTTCGTTAGCGAAAACAATTATTTACATTCGGTGAGTATTTCGTAATAAATTTCTCACAACTATAGGTTTATTTGCAGTCCTCTTTGTTCTTTTTGAAAAAGACATCCTTATTAGAACCGATTTAAAACTAAGACTTTGTAAAAAGTAGCATATCTACATTAATATACATACACACATTGAATTTAAGAACACCAAGTCAATTGATTTATATTATTTATAGTATAAATTTATATATTTTTATATAATAATAATTTATATATTATATTTATATAATAGTTTTTGTATAATATTACATGCAACTTGAAATGTAGCAAAACATTAATGAAAATGTCTTTTAATGTGGTTATCAAGCCCTAAATGTTTCGTAAATGTCCCAGTCGTTTCTTTTCAAAAAAAAAATTATATAAAGTTTTATTTTATTCCCTTAATTACTATTTTTAGAGGAAAGATGTTATACGCTTCTAAATTTTCACCTCAAATGATTGCTTGATTGGGGAGTCCAACCTAAAGTGGATTGGATATACTTTCGCTTTTGAAAATTTGTTCATGAATTTAGTTAATTAGCTGTATTTAACATTTTTACTATACGCTATCCAAAGTACGAGCCATATAAAGTTTCTGGTTCCACAGCAGCAAACAAAAAAACTCTTACGGAAGTACACTAGTGAATACAATCAGTTCCGTCATAACATAGTACATGCGTGAAACTATTGTTCTTGTCAGAAAATAAAAAGTTTTGCTTTAATTATTAAACTGTTTAAAACTGACTAATGTTATATACAACTTATTCCAATTTTAAAAGCATCATTAGTCGAAAGAATAAAAAAGAGCTTTCATACTGACAAAGCGCTCGCATTAAGTGGACAGATCGTCTCAATGAAGAATATTTGGTGCGCAAGCAATGCTACAATATAGCGTCGTTTACGCAAAAGATCCCGAAGTTAACTAACGAACTAAGGATCTACCATTAAACTTAACAAAAGGAAGCTATTGGTAATCACCAAGTATATCTTGAACAAAATACGGATATTATCTGACGCACGGTGAACACAGAAGATGGAAGATTGGTTCTAGGAGAGTCAACAGTATTTTTTGACTTATCACACCTGTTTTGCGATCTTCCCATTTTTGTTAATAATCCGCGCAATTTCGCTTATATCGCGACTTTTTAGAGATGGGTTTACACTAAAAATATAAAAACACTGATGATAACGAACAGTTCCACTGATGCGAGTTTAGATGGTTCAAGAACTTCTGATGGAAGAAGGTTACTTGTACACTTTAAAATCTGGCCTGCATCTTTACCTCATATCCAAATTTGGAAATTCTGTTTTTTACAGTGTAATTGCTTCTTTCTTTCTGCTTTCAAGAAGTCTAGCTTAAATATAAAGTAACCTTATAAAGGGGAAAAAAAAAGATTTCAAAAGTACAGGATAATAAAAAAATATCCAAGGAGGCTATTATGAAATAATTTATTCTCTTTGAAGCTTGATAGACACTATGCGACCTAATTATGAAATATAAATATGATTATCTGAGAACGACATGTTTGAGGATTATAATCTATGAGATACTGATTTGGATACCGACGTTCTGCAGCAAGCGATGTTTCTTAACCCAATTTATTTTTTATGTAATCTAAAAAAAAAACCTGAATATTTCTCAGACATACAGTTAGCTAATTTTGTCATCAACGTATTAATCAGTTTTTCTTCTGTTTTCAAAAAATGGTTATTGTTTGTGCTCTGGTCTTTACCTTATTGATTATCCTCACTTCCTTTGGTGAATATAGTACTAGAATATCAATAATTTTTAAAATGTTCTTAAACTTTTGTACAATATCTATTTGTGTGACGTAATAATTATTTTATCCCAGTTGATATTATTTTCTAGGCTCGATTTTCTTTTATCCGAAATAATAATGGATTTAATCTGAATTATTGCGGGAAATTACCGAATGCGCACCTCATAAAGAATAAAGTTTTAAAAACATTGCTTTGATATTTGTTTAAAGCTAGGAACAAGAAAGGACCTAAGATTTCAAACCAAAGCGAATATTTGTCTATCCAAGTCCCAATGATGATAACATATTTGCATCAGATATGAAGGAAAATAGTATACAGTTGTTATGTGTCAAAGTAGTAGTTGAGAGTTACTGGGAAATCTATGCAAGGGGCCATCGATCTTCACTGAATTTTCTAAAAGTAAAATTGAGTGAAGGTCCTACGTGACCACTTGACGATTTCACAGTTTCAG
>JAAAKG020078414.1:0-16917 GCA_010014905.2 Druon quercuslanigerum | reverse complement strand
AATAAAAATAAAAAATATAATAAATATAATATATAATAATAAATAATAAATAAATAATAAAATAATAAATTATTAAAAACATGGAGAAAAAAAAGATTCTTTTTGTAAAAAAGGGGGAAAAGGAAGAGTATTTCCTAATTTTTTCCTCAATTTTAATTTTTCTAATAAAATTATTTACCTTTGCTATTAATGCAATTCTTCTGCATTATCGCATAGTGATAGTTTTTATTGCAAGTACAAAAACCATCAATACACTGGGAATTGTTCAAGCTCTGAGTACATTGAATATTTTCGAGACATGGTCCTTTATGTCCAACGATATTCAGGCACCTCGATCTGTTTTCATTTACAACTGTTTTTTCCTCACAATCACATATTTTACTAGTTTGGTTGCAATGTGCCCCAATGTGATTGCATTCTCGTGTATCTCCGCATTTTTCCGCCAACCCTGAGAAAAAAAAAAGAAAACGAAAATTTTGTTTATTTTAAGATACCAGAAAAACAGAGGCCATCATAGGCGCGCGATGATTATTTTTTAAGTTTCAGACAATTTTTAATTAAAATATAACTTGTAAATTCTTCATTATAAATAATTAAAAATTGTTTTTTTAAAATAAATATTGTTAATTTATTAAAAAGAAAATAATGAAACATATTTAGTAGAGAAAAGTTCATTTTATATTTGGATTTTTTGGTAATTATTCTTTGAATTTAAATTAACAATATTTATAAAAAATATATATTTATAGATGAAAAGTTTTGTTGGAAAATGTACATATTATTTTTTTTTAAATTACAAAAACGTTCTCGAAAATGGAATCGTTAATTAGGGAAAAAAAAATAAATAGAAATTTCGAGATAAATCAGTCCTGAGTTGGGCTGAAAAATTCCAAAAAGTAAAATTCCTGACAATGTGAAATACCCGAAATTATAAAATTGCCAAAATATAAAATTCTTGAATAATAATTCCACGACAGTTTACGATATTAAAGAATTTCAAAATTCCCGAAAAAAATTGCTTAATTATAAAATATCCGAACTAGAAATTCACCAAAGTTAAACAATACAAAAATTGTTTTTTGTTTAATATTATTGTTCTTATCAGAAATTAAATAATAAAATATTTTAATCAGATTTTTTTTAATGTTGAAAGTTTTCTAAACATTGTTTGAGTCGAAAAAAAATAGTTAAAAAAAAATATTTTTTAATACAAAATTTTTTTTTGACAATGTGCATCGCAATTAAAAAAATTACAACAAAATTTCTCAAAAATTGAATTATTAATTGAGAAAAGAAATAAATAGAAACTTCGAAATAAATCATTCCTGAATTAAATCCTATAAAGTTTATTTGGTAAATTTCATTAGATGGGGAGAAAATTTATGCAGAACATTTGGGGAGTAATTTTGTTTTTTTGTTTGACACGCCCGTGTTTTTAAATACAACATTTTTTATATAATTCTTGGGACGGCTGAGAAATTTCAAAAAGTAAAATTCCAAAAAATGTGAAATTCCCGAAAAAAATGGCTTAATTATAAATTTTCCGAACTAGAAATTTCCCAAATTTAAGCAATACAAAAAATTGTTTTTAGTTAAATATTTTTTTAAATAAAAATTAGATAATAAAATATTTTAATCAGACTTTTTTTCAGCTTAAAGTTTTTTTAAATATTGCCTGAATCGAAAAAATTACAGTTTTGAAAGTATATTTTTTAATAAAAAAATCTGTTTGAAAATGTTCATCGTAACTTAAAAATTTACAAAAAATTCTCTCAAAAATTGAATTGTTAATTAAGAAAGAAAATTAAATAGAAACTTAAAAATAAATCAGTTGGACAAAGACGTGTTTTTAAATTCATTTTCTTATACATTTTTTATATAATTCTTGGGAAGGCTGAAAAATTCCAAAAAGCAAAATTCCCAACAATGTGAAATTCCAGAAATTATAAAATTTCCGAAATATAAAATTACTGAATAATAATTCCCCGACAGATTATAATATTAAAAAATTTCAACATTCCCGATGAATAAAGTTCCTGACGAAAAATTGTTTAATTATAAACAATCCGAACTAGAAATTTCTCAAATTTAAACAATACAAAAAATTGTTTTCTGTTGAATATATTTTTTTTTATTAAAAATGAAATAATACAATATTTTTATCAGACATTAATTTTAATGTTTAAAGTTTTTTAAATATTTTCTGAAATGAAAAAAATAATAGTTTTGAAAATATATTTTTTAATTTTTTAACATTTAACATTAACATAACATTTCTTATATAATTCTTGGGACGGCTGAAAAATTCCTAAAAGTAAAATTTCCAAAAATGTGAAATTCTCGAAATTATAAAATTGCCGAAATATAAAATTCTTGAATAATAATTCCCTGACAGTATATAATATTAAAGAATTTCAAAATTCCCGAAAAAAATTGCTTGATTATAAAATATCCGAACTAGAAATTTCTACAATTTAAAAATACAAAAAATTGTTTTTTGTTCAATATTTTTTTTGATTAAAAATGTAATAATAAAATATTTTAATCAGACTTTTTTTAAACGTTTAAAGTTTTTAGAATATTGTCTGAATCGAAAAAATAATAGTTTTGAAAATATATTTTTTAATAAAAAATTATTAGATAATGTGCATCGCAATTTGAAAAATTACAAAAAAATGTCTTAAAAATTGAATTGTTAATTAAGAAAAAAAATTAAATAGAAACTTCGAGATAAATAAGTGCTGAATTGAATCCTGTAAATTTTATTTGGAAAATTTCATTAGATGCGGAGAAAATTTACGGAAAATATTTACGGGGTAATTTCGTTTTTTTTTCCGAAAAATTGCTTAATTATAAAATATCCGAACTAAAAATATCCCAAATTTAAAAAATACAAAAAATTGTTTTCTGTTAAATATTTTTTTTTTATTAAAAATGAAATAATAAAATATTTTATTCAGACATTTATTTTAATGTTTAATTTTTTTGAATATTTTCTGAAACGAAAAAAAATAACAGTTTTGAAAATATATTTTTAAGAAAAAAATTTGCTTGACAATTTGCATCGCAATTAAAAAAATTACAATTTTCTCAAAAATTCAATTGTTAATTAAGAAAAAAATTAAATAGAAACTAAGAAATAAATCAGTGCTGCATGTTTTGTTTGGAAAATGTTGTTGAGTTTGGAGAGAATTTAGGGACAAATTTCTTTTTTTATTCGAGGCACACATGTTTAAACATTTTTTATAATCTTTTTTCAACTATTATTATTTTGAATTCTATAACTAATTTCTAAAAGCTTTATATATTGAAAAGAAGTTTTTTAATAAAAATATTTTTCATAAATAATATTTATTATATTTTCTGTCGGGAATTTTATTGTGTCGGAAACTTTATTTTATAATAGACAAAAAAAGCAAGGAAAATATTTTCTATAATAATGAAAATTCATACCTTATGTTCAAATTAAAATTTTTCAACATTGTAAATTTTGCTTTTGATCCCTAACGATTTTAATTTAAAAAAACAAATATCAGTGCAGTGCTAAAATAACATAATATCGTTTAAATTTTGTAAAAAAATCTTCAAATCTAACGATTTATTGTTAAAAATACCAATTTTCTATGAAAAACGATAAAACGATAACATAACCTAAAATTGTAAATGCTTTGTTAATCTTCTTTAAAATATAATCTTTATTTATTAAAGATACAAATTTCAAACAAAAATGACTAAGCTAATCCAAAATTGTTCAAAATTTTTTTATTTTGTTCAAATTATCAGTTGTTTTTTCTCTAAATACTAATTTTTGACGTAAAACGGCAACATAACCTAAAATTGTTAAATATTGTGAATTCATAAAATCTAATAAATTTCGTTTAAAATAACAATTTCCGGTGAAAAATGCTAATATAACCGAAAAATAAAAATTTTTTATCTTTGAAATCTATTAATTTTTCATTAAAAATACAAATTTTTGATAAAAAAATGTTTATATAAATACATTTTATTTGAAATATATTAAACAATTTTTGTTTACAATAACCGATTTCGCCTGAGAAACGCCAATATAATCTGATTCTGTTCAAAAATAGCAAATCTTGATCAAATTATAATAATTTTGGCCTAAACAATTTAAAAGAAAAACTTCTTATGTAGGACGATAACGTAACCTAAAAATGTTTCAAAATGGTATCCTTAAAATCTCATTATTTTATATTAAAAATACCAATTTCCAAAAGAGAGAAGAAAGAAATTTGACCATCAAGATTTTTATTAAACAAACAGTGAAATGAAAAAATGAATATTGAAAAATAAACATGAAAAACTGAGAAGTGTAAAATTAAATATTAAATCTAGAAAAATTTAATTTCCATTTTTAAAATTTTGTTTTTGTCTCTTCGAAAATAAAGGGGAAAAGAATAAGTGAAAAGGGATGACTGAAAAATATCCAAAAATAAAATTTCCGACACTATAAAATTGCCAAAAAAAAATCGAAATATAAAATTCCCGAGATGATAAAAATACCGAAATCTGAAAATCCCGAATTTTTATAATTATAAAATTTCTGTATTTAAACAACTGTAAATTTGTTGAAAATAAATATTATATATTTATTAGTGATACAGTAATAAAATAGTCAAACAATAATTAAAAAATATTAAACAGTGAATATAATTTTTCTTACTTCAACATATTTATTTAATGTATTTTTAATAATTAATGAATATTTATCAAAAATAATTTTAGTTGTTTAAATTTTAGAATTTTACAACTCGGCAATTTTTTTTCAGGAATTTTAAAATTCGGTAATATTATAAACTATTCGAAGAGGAATAATATTAAGTGAAGAAAATTAGAGAAATGAAATTCTATTTTTGAAAATTGAGAAATAAATGTTCACATTTCATTTTCCTTGTGAGAATTAAAATTTCCATTTTTCATTTTCACATATAAAATATAAAAACTGGATTTAAATTTTGGCATTCAAAAAAGCAAATGTGCAAAATCAAAGTTTTAAAAAAAATTCAAAATTTAAAAATAGGCAAGGAAACATGTAACTTGTGAATTAGAAAATTATTTTCAATTATTAAAAAAGGAAAACTGTTCTTGCTCGTATTTTATAAATAATATTATTTTTAAAAACAAAACATTTTAAATTGCAGAAAGCTTAAAATAAAATTGTAAAAAAGAGAAGTAAAATGTAGTTGTTTATTTTAATTTTTAAGGAATTTAAATTTTTTTAAAGCTCTTATTTTATAACTAATACTATTCTGAAAAATAAAAGTTTGAAAAACTTGAAATGAAGAATAAAAAATAAACAAGTGCGAGCTGAAAAATAAAACTTGTAAAATAAAAGGTAGTGATAAAAAGTAAAGATGCTCATTATTGCGAACAAATATAAAATATGAGATTAAATATGAAAAATACAGCAAATGAGAGAAATTAGGAAGTGAATTTTCATTTTTATAAGAAATTAGGAAGTGGAATTTCATAAAGAAATCAAATTTTGATTAAATAATAAAAAATAAATAAATGAAAGCTGAAAAGTAAAAATTGTAAAATTAAAGTTAGCAATAAAGATTAATATATTAATATAATATTAATATAAATAAAATAAAATATTAATATATAAATAAGAAAAAGAACACGAGCAAATTAAAAAATGAAAATTTCAAAATAGGCAATGAAAATGAAAATTGTAAAGTATTAAATAAAAGAAATGTCGAAAACGAAAACCATAATCAAGTATGAAAAAAAATTAAAAATAAGTACAAAAATTTTGGAAACAGCCCAGTGATTTAAAAAAATAATTTAAAAAAATATATAATTTTCCTTTACCAATGTTTTTCCAGCAGTGATCTTCAGCCACATGATAATTTTCTCGGCACTCGCAAATTTTTTTAGCTGAACATGTTGCATTGGGAAACTTAACTTGACATTCTGAATCTTCGTAGCAATTGTCCCCCAACTGCTGAGCAATTCCTAGAATAAATTCAACTTATTTCAAAAAGGATTTTTATTTTTCATTAGATAATTAAGAGATATTTTCCCTGTAAATTTCGATTTTTAAAAATTCTTTGGATAAATATTTATTATTATATTAGTATTTAATAAATTAAATTCAGAATAAATCAAAATTCTTATTCAATGTGCAAAAATAAAATTTAACTACGAAATTATTAGAAATTAAAAAAACCTAAACTAAAAAAAAGGGAATAAGAAGGCCAATAAAAAAGAGAAAAATTGAGAGTCTTCGGTTTCTTTCCTCTTTTTTTATATTAATTTTTTTTAATTTAAACAGAAACATTTAACAGTGGAACATTTACATTTGATCTAGATTCTTGTTTTTATTTATTCCAAGAATTTTATAAATTAATAATGAATAATTAAATAAATTAATTACTAAATTTAAATTTATTACTTAATTAAATTAAAATTGAAATAATTATTTAAATTTAAATTTAAATTTAGATTTAAATTTTAAGCTTAATTTAGATTGAAATTAATAATATTATACTATTTAAATTACCTTTTAGACAAGCCGCTTTGTCGTGGGATGGAATGTGTTCTTTTACACATTCGCATCGCTTTGTTTGTTCGTTGCAAAAAGAATTGGAGATTTTTTTACAATTTTGGTCAGATTCACATTGATCGCCAATGTACGACTCTGAAAAAAAGGAAAAATTATGTCAGTTATTAATATTTGTTTTAGTTTAAATTAATTAGTAACTCATGAAATTAAAAATAATTTAAAATAATTTTTAAAAAAAGTTTAAAAAATTAAAAAATTAAAATAATTACAGGATGGTCGAACAATTTTATTTTAAAAATTCCCTGACTTTTCCTGATTATTCTCTGAACAATTTTTAATAATAAAACAATGGGACGACTTAAAAATCCCGAAAAATAAAATTACCGAATAAAAAAAAGAGTTATAAACACCAGAAAATTCCCGAATTTAATTGATATAACATTTTTTATAAATATTATTTCCTTATTAAAAATACAATTACCAAATTTTTTTGATAAAAAATGTTTAATTATTTAAATGCGGCAATTTTCTAGTAAGAATTTTATTATTCGGAAAATTTTTATTTCGGTAATATTATAAGCTGTCAGAAATTTTCCAATTTGGCAATATGATAAACTGTTTGATAATTTTTTCAATCGGGAATTTTCCACCGAAAGAGGCGACTTTTAACCCACACAGAAGCATTTTTAACAACAAAAAAAACTAACCAAAAAATGCTGCATTTTCAAACTAATAATTTAATTTTTTTAAGGACAGTAAAGTTTTCAACGAATAAAAGATTAAATTTCAATCCAAAAGTACGAATTTTGTATTCAAATAGACGAATTTTTAACAAAACAGTTAAATTTGGGATAAAAAGATTACTTTTTAGCAAAATAATTCAATTTTCAACAAAAATTTGGATATTCTAACCAAAATAAACAAACGAAATTTTAATAATATATTTCAATTTTCAACATAAAATTACATTTTTAACCAATAGAACTGAATTTTCAAAAAAATACATGAATTTACAAATAAATAGTTTTAAGTTTCAACTAAAAGAGTTTAATTTTGTATCAAAAAGTGGAAAAGTTTAATTTGTAGAAAAATAATTTGTTAATAAAGTAGTTAAGATTTTAATAAAAATGAAAAATTTTAAAACAAAAAAAGGAATTCTGCGTATATTATACTTGAGTTTTAAGCCCTAAAATATTAATTTTCTGCTAAAAAGACGAATTTTTAATAAAATAGTATAATTTTTTTACCCAAAAAGATCAATTTTCAGCAAATAAATATTTTTTAGTCAAGAAAGAAAAAACTTCAAATAAGGAGATTTTTTTAACAACACAGTTCAATTTTCAAGTAGAGAAATAAATTTGACAAATAAATAGATTAACTTTCTAAAAAAAATTATAAAAAATTATAAAACAATTCAAAAAATTGAGAAAGATGCATTTTTACCCAAAGAGATTAATCTTTAAACAAACAAAAAAATATAATTTTCTAAAAAAAATTAAATTTTCATTTAAAGTAAATTAAGATAAATCTTCTAAAACTAAAAACGAAATAGTTACATTTTAAGTTGAACAAATGATTAACTGATAATTTGATTATTATTTTAATAAAAAAAATGATTTTTAACAAAATAGAAAATTTTTTAATTCAAGAGATGAATTTTCCAATCAGAATATTAACTTTTTACTTAAAGAACAACAAATTTAAACAAATGACGAAAAGTTTAAAGCACACAGTTAAATTTCTGATCAAGAAAGATGAAATTTTTACCCAAAAAGATAATTTTTTAAACCAAAAAGAGACATTGTTCAACAAAAGAGTTTTAGTTGCAACCGTAGACATATAAAGGATAGACGAACAGTCTCTTTGATACGTCGACGCTCCTTTTTAGAGAGAGAGAGAGAGCGATTTCAGTGAGTACTTCTTTCTCTTTCTACTGAGGTCACGTGGGCTGGTGAGAGCGGAGCGCGCCAACAGTCGACTCGCGCACGTGACCCCAGTAGAAAGAGAAAGAAGTACTCACTAAAATCGTTCTCCCTTTCTCTCTCTAAACAGGAGCGTCGGCGCATCAAAGAGACTGTCAGTCTATCCATTATATGTCTATGGTTGCAACAAAATAATACATTTTTTAACTAAAAATATAAACATCAGGAGGAAGTGGATGAAAAAAAGAAATAGAGAAACAAGGCGAATAAATTACTAACAAAAATATTATTAGGGTGGCCAAAAAATTATTATTAAAATTTCCCGAATTTTTAAGACCATTAATATTCAAATACCAAACTCCTAATCTTGTACATTTTTTAACATAGAATAATTTATAAACGAAATAAGGCAAATTAAAATTCTAATTATAAAATTTCAAATTCATTATCCTTCAGAGTTATTTAAATTTTCAGATTTTCTCTGACCTACGACCACCCTTTAATACGAAAAAAATGTTCTTGTTTAATTAAAAATATTAACTCTGTATTCTAGATTTAAAAAAAATAAATAAAATGAATATGTATTTTTTTATTAAAAATATATTTTACCGGGTTTATTTCTCGCTTGCGATACTATATTTTGATTCATCGGACAATCTTTCCATTTACCGTCCAGGGGACACACACAACTGTAATCTTTGCATTGTGATTTCGATCCAACTCTTGATTGACACTCCATATCTGATGTGCATGGCATCATATTTCGAAGTAATGAGATGCCTTCTGAAAAAAAAATATTCCAAAATCAAAAAATTGTAGTGGCATTTTTTAAGGGCATGTATCAGAGTGTCATGCGATCAATTTGACAAATTTATAAATAAAAATATTGGATTGAAATTTTGGGAAATGGTTAAAAATATATAAAGGCATGGCATACAGGCCGTTTAAAGTTTTTATTTTATTCAAGCAGATCAGTTTTGTTCATTTTTAATTTGGAATGTAAGTGAGAACAGGGCTTTAGAGCCCTAGCTTAAAAAAAAGATATAAAATTGCATTATTTAAATAAAGTAAAATCTCGGATGGGCTGGACAGACGTGGCCTATAATAGTGGGGGCCATTTCTTAAATTTTAGCATAATATATTTATTTTTTTAATTATAGAGCCACAGAATATCATAATAAATAAACGTGTAATAATTGAATTCGTGAGAGACTGTCACAAGCCCTTAATTTTCAGTAAAATGAATTTTCAGTCAAAAAACTAGCTTTTAACAAAAGATTTGAGTTTTCAAGTTAAGTCGAATCGTTCGGAAAAAAATAGATTTTTTAACATAAAATAATAATTTTTAATCAAATTGTTAAATTTAAAAAAATAATAAACAATTGCAATTAAAACCAAATTGTAGAGAATTTTTATTCATAAGGACGATTTTTCTATCAAAAAATGTAAATGTTAAATAAAAGTGTTGTATTTTTAAACAAAAACTATGACTTATGAACAAAATATTTAAATTTTCAACCAAGTCGTCGAATTTTCAAGCAAGAAAGACAGTTGACTTATCAATCAGAAAAGTTTAATTTTCATTTAAAATGTATTATTTTTAACAAAAAAATATGATTTTTCAGACAAATAGTTGCATTTAAAACCAAATATTTGAACTTTTAATCAAAATATTTGGATTTTTAAATAAATAGTTTAAAACGGATGCATTGTTAATAAAACAGTTGGATTTTCAAATAGATAATTAAATTTTTAACGAAATAGTCAAATTTTCTAACAAAAAAGATTAAACTTGAACCAAATACTTAAACTTTTAATGAAAAGAGACGAACTTTCAACAAAATAGATGCATTTTTAAATAAATAGTTGAATTTTGTTGGCAAAAAAAATTAATTTGTTAGTAGAAACTTTAATTTTCAATAAAATAGTTCATCTGCAACAACAAAAATCTAAAATGTGAATATTCAAAAAAGCAATTAAATTTTCTACAAAAAGGATGATTTTTTAACAAAATATTTAAATTTTAAACAAAATAATTAAATTTTTAACCTAATGGTCGAATTAAAAAAAAATTATTTAAAGTTAACCAAATAGGTTGATTTTTTAAACAAAAAATACAGTTGAATTATCAACCTGAAAAGTTTAAGTGCAATTTATAAAAAAAGAATTTTCAACTATATTGATAAATATTCAATAAAAAATAAATTATGAACCAAATAGTTACATTCTCAAACAAAAAGACGAAATTTCAACCATAAAGATTAATTTTCTACTAAAAAACACAAACACATGAATTTTCAACCAAAATTATATACTTTCATTCGAAAATGGTATTTTTATATTTACAGTTAAAAAAATTAATTTTTGCGCAAAAAAACGAATTTTCAAAAAAAGAAGTTAAATTTTCAACAAAAGAAATCAATTATCAAGCAAAAATATGATTTTTTTGTCAAAAAGATAACATCTTTAATCAAACATGGACTGTTCAAATTTTTAATGAAAAAAAAATATTTTTCTGTAAAAAAATAGAATTTTTAACAATAAAAATTAATTTTCTGTCAAAAAATATGAATTTTTAATCATAAAAGATATGTTTTTAAGCAAATAAATTAATGTTAAACCAAAAAGATAAATCTTCAACTAATTAGACTAATTTTCTACTAACGAAGATGAATTTTCAATAAGAGAAATAAATTTTCAAAAAAAAGATCAATTTGAACGAAATTTTTTATTTTCGAATCATAAAGATTAATTTTCTACAACAAAAAATGAATTTTCAACCACAAAAGATAAATTTTCAAACACGGAAAGTAACTTCACAAAAATAAATCTTTAACCAATAAGATTAGGAAATATTTGAATTGTCAACCATGAAGATTAATTTTCTACAAAACCTAGTAGATAATCTTTTAAGAAAATACATAAAGTGTTATTAAAAAAAATAATTTTTAACAAAATGAATGAATTTTTAAGCATAAAGTTGATTTTATAATTCAAGAATATAAATTTTCCACAAAACCTGGCCTAGCTAATTTTTCATTAAAAAAATTAATTTTCTAAAAAAATTATAAATTTTTAACATGAGGCCCTAAAAGAGGAATTTTCAATCCAAAAGAGTAAATTTTCTATTAAAAAAATCGATTTTACAAGAAAGTTATTTAATTTTGAAAAATAAACGAAAATAATTAAATTTTAAATTAATTAAATTTTAATTAAAAATAGTTGGATTGTCTTATTGGGTTCTTATTCGAAGTTTCTTGAAAACAGGAGAAAAGGGCAAGTTCTTTAAAAAAGGGGAACAGAGTATGATGTCTGTAATTAAATCTGAAATTAATTAATTTTAAACATTTTTGTCTAAAAAATTTTATTGATTAAAAAATTGCCGATTATAATTTTAGACATTCAATTTTCAATGTTCTTAATTAAAATAGAAAAAGGTCAAATAGTCGCATTTTTCTTCAAAAATATTCAATTCGATTAGAGCATTAATTATAGAATTCTAAGAATTGTATTTCAATTGAAATATAAAACGAAATAAATCTGGAAAATTACACATTCAAAGGAATTCGTATACAAATTCTCATACACAAAGGTAGAGAAAGTATTGTTTGTTTTGATTTTGCTTATCACCTTTTAAGGGTGACCTAATCGAAACTGTTTAAGAGACTTTAAATTGGCAATTGGAACCAAATATAATATTTGTAATATTCGAAAGATAATTTTTTTTTTTAAATTTGATTACAATAGTAGCCAATAAAATTAAAATAGTTTAATCAATTTTCTTGGATATAAATAAATGCTCAATATTAAATAAATTTCGTAAAAATAAAAAATGTTTAGAGCAGAATTTTTTAAATAAAAGGAAGAACTATTTTGATAATTAAAAATTAAATTTTGTGTTTTTTACCTTGAATTGATGGAGTATATTGCCCAAACGTTGAAACAAAAAGAAAAATCGTACACACGAGTGAAGCCTTCATATTTATTTTGATGAATTTGATGAGAAAAGAAAAATTTTAGTTGGCAATATATAAGAGTCTTCTCGGATCGGATGTTTTCACAATACTGATAAATATACTCGGAACTGAGGACTAACGAAATTTGATACTTTAATCCTAAATCTTCGGCTGATTTCGTGAAAGTTCGGAAATTTTCGGCTTTCTTCCTAGATTGAAGCAGATTCTTCTAATTTTCACTACAGTTAATGCCATGAATTAGAAAAATATTATAAAGTATTGCGAGGACACTTTTTTAATTTTTCATTATAATTGATTATTTAATTACTTCTTATGTATGAAATTTTTTTTAGATATTAATTTATTGCAGAAAATGTAGCAATCAAAAATGTTGAATAACGACAGTTTAAAAAAAAACCAATAAACCAATAAAAAAAAATAAATATAAAATAAAAATAAAATAAATAAAAAATACAATGAATTAAATCTTTCACTGGAAAAATTACTTTTAAACCTCAAAGATGAATTTTCAAACTAAAATGATGAATCTTTAACTGGAATAGTTGAATACCAAAAAATATGAATTTTCAACTAAACATGGACAAGTTAAATTTTCTGTAAAAAATCATCATTTTCACCCCCCCCCCCCAAAAAAAAAAGAATGAATAGCTCCATTGTAATAGTTACATTTTCAGTAAAAAAAATTTGTTAAAAAAAAAGTAATTTTGAAAGCAGCAGTTGCATTTTAAAATAAAGCGATGATATTTCAACTAAAATGAAGAATCTTCAATTTGAATAGTTCAATTTTAAAGCAAACAGACGAATTCTTAACTTCAGCGCGCCTTGGTCCAAGCATCGACAGCTGTTATTTGGTGATTGTGATTTCTCTTTAGCTAAAGCTCTTTCGGCTTTAACGAACGCATTTCAACTCTATCAGTACATTTTCAACTACATCAGTAAAAATCTCCTTTTTAATTGTCAATTTAATATTTATTTCTCATTTTGCATTAAATTTTATTCTTAGCCATCCAATCCAATCTGTTGAATTTTTCGAAAGTTATCGTGCTCACAGACACACAGACATACAGCCATACAGACAGACACATTCGTAAAAATCTGTTGTTCGGGTTCAGAGGGTCTCAAAACGTGGAAATTTGACAAAAACTAGGAGGGACAAATTTTACACAAATCTTATTGATACCTTCTCTGATGAGAATGTAAAAATTTTGCATTAAAGATGGATTGTTGTAGTAGAATTTTCCTCTTTTGGATAAAAATTTATAAAAAAATGTCTTCACATTTTTTCTTTAGTGACTTTATTTACTAAAAATGTAGCTAATCTATTTTTAATAATCAAGCCAGCGGAGATTTTTTTCATAAAAATTTAACTCTTATTTCGAAAATTTAGCTTTTCAATTTTAATTCTTTATTGGTGAAAATGTTCAACTATTCAACTGTCTCGAAGAAAATTTATTTTTTGTTTAATATATATTTATATAAAATCCCCAGTAAAAGGCAAAGCAAAGAAATTGTAAGATGCTTATAAATAATAATAATTTGTTTAAACAATTATTTCAGTTGAATATTAATAATTTTTAGAAAAACCGTTACTTTCTAGCATTCTTTTGAGATAATATTATGAAAGATAGTATTAAATAGTTTAGACAATACTTTATGTTGAATTTAATAGAATATGTCGTTGACTTAAATATAAAGATGAAAACTATTTTAAAAAATTCAAAAAATAGACTAAAATTTAAAAATGGAAGAAAAATAAAAAATTTCTACCATTATTCAAAGAGAATGTTACTGAGTATAATAATTACATTGTTTAAAAAATCAGGTTTCTGAACTCTTGGCTAAATTCGAACAAATTAACTTAATTAAATTAATTTTAATTAAATTCGGTCGAAAAGAGACCGCTGGCTCAATTCGAGATTACCCCCTGATCATAGCTGCTCTTTCAGCAACCTTTTTATATTGTTCAGCGCAGGTCTCGATCTCGAAGCTGGACGGGGCGCAGTGGCTCTCAACCGGCGGCTTTTTCATTATGTAACAGTGGTACATATAAATTGACTATGGAAGTGGGTTAGAAGGGGCGTTACCGTGTTACAATGTCTGAGTGACCGCGAAACAAAGCAACGTGCGTTACTCCAAGTTACTTAAAAAAATTTGTTTATGATATCTATATTAATTAAAATATGTGTCGACTCTAATTTTCAACGAAACATGCGGGTTTGTTTTTTATGATTTAAAGAAATTTTTAACTATAAGCATACTTTTTTAAAGAAAAATACTGTTTATTATCGGCCAGAAAAATGGAGGCTTCTGCCAAATTAAAAAAAGTCAAATGTGGAAAATTATTTTTTATACAATAGGAACATTTTTAAAACAGTCATGTGTAATGCGTAATAATTATATTTGGTATTTTGAAAAAGTAGTCGAGTTGCTTAACAGGCAATTCGACGTTCTTTATTAATTCTTTGAGTAAATTATACAAGATTAGAGTCGCAGAGCAAAATTAGAACTAACTTGAAATCATAGGTTTAGCCCTACTCATAGCGAATGAAGGTGCGTTAGATTGCCTAAATCTATTACGTCAAAAGGTCAAAGTCAATTCCGTAACACCCCCATTTTTAGACAAGGTTCAGTCCTCTAAACCTATTTTGAATTTCCTAGACTTGATTGGATTTATTAAAGGTTGAGTAGGAGCTGTATGAGTGACAATTTGTGGAGAAATCTGATTATTAGTTTTAACGCAGAATAAAAAAAGTTTTTTAGGTAGGAATGCCTTAATTAATTCGAAAATACCAAATTTGTTCAACGCCCATAATAATATTAGTAATAGGGAAAAATAACCTCCGTACTTATGCCAGTCTAAACTAGTTTCTATCCATGTTCTCATTCTTCGATGATTTGCTATATTTTTTAATGTGTTCTCAGTGTCATCCAAGCTTAAGCGAGCTTGTTTGAGTTCATCATTATCTATCTTTTTGGGGAGTTGGATTAATCTTTGTTCTAATTCCTTTAAGTCCTGTTCGTCATAGTTAATGTCGTAAGTTATATTAATCCAGTATGTTTGTGTTTCTTCTAGATATTTCTTCTATTTTAGCAGGCTTAACTAGTTCTACAGTCGTTAAATTGTTGTCGCAACTTATATCTAATTTTGTTTTGATAAGTGGGATAATAATGTATCCATTGGAAATAGGTATAAATGTTTCCTTATGCAGTAAGTACGGAGATTGGTTTCAGTTTAAATTGGAATATCTTTTAAACAGGCTCGCTTCGCAGGTTTTGCTATCCGTTATTTTGAGATTTGGTTGATTACGTTTACAAATTAAGTAACTCGTTATGGCTTTACAATGTTCAATGGTCTGTCTGTGGGGACGTATGAATCTTCGAATATATTAACTAATTCGTGGTCAGGTACGATAGACAAATATAGGTTACCCTTCTTTTCAGGAATACAAATAATTTTTTCTAAGGATCCTTCCTCCTCTTCTAAGACTGGTATGTCTAGAATGTATGTAAAGAGTCCTTGAACTATTGCTACGGAGAGTAAACTAATGTCAAGGATATACTGGTAATTTTCTTCAGTTTTGTCAAAATGATAGCGTGTTCTATGGTGTTCTTCAAACTCTTGAAATGTTTCTTTTAAAATTGTAGGTGTTAGGATTTATGGGTGCGCTATCCCAAATTTACCATCATTAATTGCATCGATGGCAGTGTCGACGTCTTCGTTCATTTCGTCTATTAGAAGAGTGATCAATATAAGTTTGGTATTGCCAAAATTATCTTTAGTATTATTGTCGAGGACAGGAGTTTGTATCGGCTAAAAATATATTTTATGTAAACCGTTGTCAGCTCATTGCGCTTGCCGAGTTTCCACCCGCACACAGACTCATGGAAAATTCCATGACCTGCGCAAGAGCGGAAGCTGAGAGGGGCGGTTTGGGCCTGACAAAGGGTTAGGTCAGTTCGCATTCGACCAGGGCATCGATCGCACGCCTCAAATCGGAGTGATAATTTTCCAAAGAGCGCTTATTTTTCCCTATACGCACTTTTATTTACCTAACGTTTTAATACAAGTTTAAATCAATCGTAGATACCACATTTTACCGGATATAAATTATACCTATTTTCCATTGTCAAATATATATTTTTGTGCAGCAACCATCGTTAAATTCAATTAACTGAAGTGCAGTGTTTTCTTCCGTTGCCCTCACCCGTTATTTTAAGTTTTAAGTACCTATTATTTTACAACCTTTTACTAAAATCACTTTACAAAAATAACAATTATTGTTTACTGTTTGTCCTAATTTTTGTGCTAATTCGAGTTCCTTTCCTATTTCTTGTTTTATTGATAAATATTCTGTTGATGAAAAATCTAATATTAATTTAAGAATTTTTGTATGATTTGATAATATTGATGCTATGGCTTTCTTGTCAGCATATAATTTGTCAAATTCGGAATTTATTTGAGTTAAATCAGATTCGGACAGTG
>JAAAKG020078403.1:0-16919 GCA_010014905.2 Druon quercuslanigerum | reverse complement strand
TATTTTCTTTCGATAATATCAAATTTTCAGAACTGCCTGTGATTTTATTAAAAACCGCCCAAGCCACCTTAAAGTCCCGCATAGTAGACAACCTGATCATATTCGTCTCGTATGAATGGTGCTGTTTTTCAAAGTATAAAGGTCTACTGAATTTGCTTAAAATAAAACTTGTAAAAGGTTACCTTATACTTTTAAAAGCTCAACGACTTCGATTTTAAATGAAAAATTACGTAGAGGAGCAATTGATGATTTAGCTGAGGATTCAGCTATATAAATATTCAATCATAAGATTTTAAAAGTTTGAATTAGAAAGTGTGCAATTGCCTATTTTATGATTTTGAAAGTAAACAAGTTTAAGATTATTGGACTTCAGATTGTAAACTCAATTTTGTTTATTTTCAAAAAATCATAAACCCCAAATGGATTGGTATAAACAAATAGGCATATTCCATACAAACATAAGTAAAAATGGTTTATTTTTTTGCTGGCCCTTAATAATTGTCCCAACACAATTCTGACCTGATTCCGAAAAATTGTTTATATTATTTAATAACAAATTATTAATTAGCTAATATGGTTTCGTTAACAAATCATGTTTGCAATAATTTCTTGTCTTCCAAAATGGGTAAAAACAATAAGCAATAGAATTTTATATAACTTGGATAAGAATATTGCTTAAATTTATTGGGACCAATTATAACTATTTTATGCAATTTTTCCTTGCTTTTAACAGATAATAAATGATCAATAAATAAATTAATTAACTGTAATTAACTGTAAGTTAGCTATATTTCATATCAAAAATAACATTTGAGTACTTATATATACGTTTTCAGTTTACCTTGAACATTTTTTTTATATAGAAAATCCTCAAAAGTTATCATTTTCGATAATTTTATTCTTGTTTGCATCAGGGAAGTCTTTCCGATGTTGACTCAAAGAGTTGTAGATTTGAGAAAACTCTACTCTATTTTTGTTTGAGAATTAATTTTTGTTCACAAAAAACAAATAAAAAACTTGAATTTCAGAAGAAAGTCAGCCTAGCATTATTTGACGAAAAAGTGCCCATTGCAACAAAAAAAAAGTTTAAAAAAAATATGAATATTTCGAATTATAAAGATATGTCAAAATTCTCTCAAAGAAAAAAATACACAGTAGTGAAATTTGTTGCTGATGTTGAAAATTCAAAAATGTTTCTTTCTTGCTTGAAGACGTTAAAAAATGAGCATGCAATGTAAATTTCAATGAACTGAAAGCGCTTATCAGTAATGTGATACCCATAAACGACTCTGCAGAACGTGAAGTAGCGTTTGCTCAAGTACACAGCAATTGTTCTAAAAAGTTCACTGAAAAAGTATTTATAAGAACGCAAATGTAATTTTTCATGTGAAATACAGTTAATTTATTGTTGATTACAGTTCGTTAATTTATTTATTGGTAATTTATTCTGTTAAAAGCAAGGAAAAATTGCACAATTTAGTTATAATTGATCCCATTAACTTTCAGCAATAGTCTTATTCACGGTAATAAAATGTATCTTCTGGTACACATCTCGGAAAAATTGCTCAAAGATCTAACATTTTCTGACAAATAATAATAATATTTAACAATGAGGGCGAGTTTTTTAGCCCAGAAAAATTTGATTATTAATAATTATTTATTAAATAATATGAACCATTTTTCGTAATCAGGTCAACATTATTTGTTAGAAAATTCATTAAGGGTGCAGAAAAAAAAATTTCAGTCATTTTCACTGATATTTGTACGGAATATCCCCATTTGTTTATAGCAATGCATTTGAGGTACGTACTTTTTCAAAAATAAACACTTGCGTTAAGCGACCTCTAAATATTAATCGAATTCCCTCACATTTTTAGAGAAATTTTGTTCTTGATACTCTTTGAGAACCGGAGTGATCTCGCATGAAATTCAAAATTTCTTTTTTAGCATCACCCTACTAAACAGTTAAAAAAGGAATATCTCAAGGCTTTAAAATTTAGTATCAATATTATTGTGCAATTTAAAATTGCAGCATTAGAAATTTAATAAAAAATCAAAAAGCTTTTTTGTAGTACGTATTCAATAATTCATTACTTTTCGAGTAAGTACAACGATAAGGAATAACTTTTGAAACGTAACGCGCTGAAAACTGCAAAACACACAATTATTTTATATTAAAAAGGAAAACTGCAATACGTGCCGAACACTGCAAAACTAAAAATAATTTGATATTAGAAAATAAAACTAAGATTATTAGGGAACTACCATGACTCTTTATTTTAAATTTTCAGCTTCTAGCCTCGAATTTACTGATAAAGTTGAACGCCTGAGAACATAGCAAAGACGTCGACTAACAGGACGTATTCGAGACACCAACACTACTTCCGTCAGATCGACGAGGTCTAGCAGATTGTTCTTTTGATTCTTACGTTAAGTGATCTTAGGAATCCAAAACTGTGTGGCACATCTCTGGAAAATGTGGTGTTTTCAAGATATTCGCACTTCTTTTATAAATATAATATTGAAAATTTACCATGCATTATTTTAAAAAGGTTTTTCCTCTTCTTAGACAAAATCAAGAGAAACAATAGTTGTTGAAGCACTTTTCGCTCCAGCGAACATTTATTGCACAAAATCAAATCGCATGTAAGGAAATGGAAAAAAATACGCTTGTCACGAACCTAAAAAGAAACTTAGCTAGGAGTTGATTCTGGACTCGGAATGGGTGTAGATGCGAAGCCATTTCGAGCGCGCATAGCACTCATCTGGGTAACCGTCTGCGACGTACGACCGAGTTGTGAACTCGCTGCGTTTAACTAATGTCGAGGGGAGGTTTGACATAGAGTGTGCATTCGATGGGTATAGTTGAATGTCTGCCTTTAAACGTACCTGCAAAATAACCGGCTGAACTCAGGAGGTGGTTTTCTTCAGTTTACCTCTCCCATGGTCAAAAGTCGAGGCAAATGCGAGTACTTCTAATATAGCCGGATGCAACCGCAGGTTATCACTATATGTCATTATTGTAAATTCATACATTGATTCTGAGCCCTCATAAGAAAAAGCAAATTTTTCACAGGTCTATACTCAGTGAAGTGGAGCCGTCTGATTGTATAATTATCTATTCATGCTAAATGAATGAAGCTTAAGCAGCGATAGTAACCCGTATAGAGACCTATGTTTCACCGGCGTTTAAAAATGAATTTTAACCGCAGTGCTACGGGCCTCAAATGGACCAACCTTACAACATACTAATAAGATTTGCATGTTGGTGGCGGTAGTGAAGTTGAAAAGTAGTGTTCACTAACAAGTGGTTAGCGAATTTTAAGGAATTTGTGTGAAATTATTTTCAGAGTAGTTGCGAGGCGGAATTTTTTAAAATAGAGAAAGTGAGGTTAGGTTGGTGAGAGATCGGGAGAGTTTGTGATCAGGAGTTTAAGCCTAGTGGGAGACGAGGGTGGTTCTCGTAGTGTTGCGGGATGTCAAGGAAGAGTAAAGGGATCTGCAAGGGCTTCGAAGGGGTGGAATAAAGATGGATAAAGGGAAAATTTGGTTCGGTAGGCGACAACAATCTTAAGGAACAGATGTTAGTTTCAGTAGCCCCAGTTACCGACGACAGAGCGGGACGTGAAAAAGCGGGACGTGAAAAAGCGGGAAGAGTTCAGCGAGAGTACTAGCTGTGTTTGTAGCGAAGCTGAAGCTGAGCAAATTTTCTACACCCTACGACGGCTAACAGTGCGTGGGTCGGTGTTGAGCGGCGCCTCGTGGAGAGTGAAAAAGCGGAATCGTGTGAACAAACGAAGCGAGAAGGGGAGGAAGAGAGCGTCTAGCGTAAGGGAGGGGGATCTCTGGAAGATGAAGAGACAGCTAAGAGAGTCCAGAGAAAAGCGCGGTAAAATATGTTTAACAAAAGCGGAAGAAGGATGCTGATAGGCGAAATCCAGGGACTAAGGGAAGACGTAAGAGATACTGAGGAAATTAGGGCGTTGGAAGGAAATGACGGAAAAAAGGCTTGATAAGGTGAAGGACAGGTTGGAAATGGAAGTACTTGGCAAGGGGGAGGCGAGAAGAAAGGTATTTTGGAAAGGATAGAGAATATCATATCTAGAGCGAGGAAGGAAGTGGGGGTTGTAAAATTGGAGAGCTGGAAAGACAAGTTGGAAGTAATGCGAAATTAAAATACGATAAAGGATACGGCTCATTTCATCAGTCACGATTTGACGAAGAAGGAGAGGACAGAAGGGAGAGAGCCGAAGGTGGCGAATGCTGTGGTAACAGGAGATGCTAAGGAAAAATACACATATATAAGTAAGATAAGGATATCGGTAATAGACTAAGTATGCGTGCGGGAGGAGACGGAGAAATTCATAGTGGAAGGGAGGGTAAAATCAGACCGTTCGCCATTCTGGCTGGTTAAGGAAGGCGATAGAGAAGTATAATGAGCATTTAGAGAAGAGCCGCTTTGAAGGAAAGACGGTGGAAGAGATATGAGAGTGTTTAAAAGAGAAAGTTTAAGGGTGCGTGGAAAGGAAGGTATTCAGAAAGAAGAAAGGAGCGGTGAAACCGGGGTGGGATACGGACTGTAAAAGATGTAAAGGAATGTGTAGAGGAAGAAAAAGATGTGGAAAGAGGGAATTGGAAGGAGTACGTAGAAATGAGGAATGGTTTGAGGTTGATGTGTACGAAGAAAAAACAGGAAAAGGAGAAAGATCTGGAAAAGACGTTCGAAAGTGTTAAGACAGAGGGGGACTATAAAAAATACCTACGTTCTGCAGAACGTGGTGGAAACAGAAGTAGCGAAGAAGCGGTCGAGAGTGCACGCGTTTTTTTTGGATCCCAAAAGACATATGAAGAGGCGAAAGATAAGGTAGGAGGATAGGAGGGGATTTCGGAGGGATTCTGGATGGATAAAGTGAAAGCATGGGCGTCTGCTTAGCCCAACGCCTTTTGCAATTTTAATCACAGATATGGCCTTTAAAGAGAAGATGAAGAGGCAAGTTGAATGCAGAAAAATCCAAGATTATGGTGTTTAGGAATGGAGGTGGAAGGGATAAGGGAAAGATAAGAGGAATAAGAGGGCAGTGCCTGGGCTTCTTGTTTCGGAAAAGTGGGAGAGTGTATGTATACATAAAAGAGAGAGTGATGATGGGAAATAAGGTATTTGCTTATGATTTTGCAAGTAAAATATTATTTGACTCACCATTCATGAGTGTCATATTGTATGGGGTAGAGGTGTGGGAGTAGAACGAAAGTGGCGAGGTAAATACGACACAGGAGAGGTTTATAAAGAGAAGAGAATGTGTATGATACGGTGGAACACTGGCTTGAAGATTGCGAAAGAGTGGAAAGGAGTGAGATGAGCATGGAGATATTACTGCATAATATACAGTATAAAAGGGCGGTTGTACGGTTAAAGGGGGTTTTGGGTCAGATTGTAAATCTTTTACGTATGTAGTAGGTAAGTATTAGATAGTAACCGTGAAGGCAGACATTGGCAATGCGAAAGATAGGGACATGCTTGCGAGGCGAAGTGAAGAAGGCAAAGCGATACGAGTGAGCGGTCATAGAATTACGGTAGTGTTAGGTGTGGATGGCTGTTAGTTTGTAAAAATAAATTAAAAACAACTTCTGTAAATTATGGAGGTGTTAGCAAATCAATTTTTGTGGGTCAGCAGGCAGAATAATAAAAGTTGATCACTACAAGACAATAATAACATAAAAAGCATTTTATAAATGACAAAAAAGTAACACTCATTCGAAAGTACACTCAAATCCCGATTGAAGAATACTCGGTTCATGAATTTCTAGAACGGATCGCCCCACAATTTCGAAGTTCAGAGAGGAGCCCGCGAGGTCGATAAAGGGCTATTCAACAATGCGTAATCACTCACAGCGTAACGAGAAAGAGGCAGTGAATAGTAACACACGTGCGTCTGCAATGCAAGCCATCCCCGAAACCGTTCTTCAATCTGGATTTGAGTGTAAAAAGCAACAGGGTTTTTGCTAGAAGTCATTTTATCGCGTTGCTGCAAACAGTCGTTTTTCATGGAGCTTTTTAAATTTATGCATGTAGGAATAATTTTTTTATTTATTCGGATTAAACTTATGAAACTCTTTTTATAAAAGACATGGATGTAAAAAGTTGTATGCTTATTCTTCGAAGTTGTAAAAAAATGATGTTATGACCTAAAATTGCGAAATTTAAATATAAACACGTTTACACTTGCTTAAATTTAAAGTGTCTATTTCCATTTCTGCATGTAATAGAAAGAGGGAGAAAAAACTAAACATTTTATGGAATTATTACGAATTCAGTCCGACTATTTCATTTTTTGTACTTTTATTCATTAAAGAGATATTAGTGTCTATATTCTTAGGAGCATGACAATATGCCTAAAAGTGTGGCTGTAAACTTGGAAGCGCGCGGTCAGCGAACACATGGTAAGCCCGCTGGTAATCAAAATGCCTAGGTACTGCACACAGGTTATAGGTATAAAGCTTCAGTGTGCACGTTATCTACGCCGTTGGGTATCAGTTTCAAACCTATTATTATCCACTGAAAAAGTAGGTAGCAATAACCCTTTAAGGAATAAAAGTACAACAAATTAAATGGTATGACTGAGTTCGTAGTAATTTTCGAAATTGTGGAGTTGTTTCTTCGTCTTTATTATTGGCCGTACTTAAATTAAAAAACAGCTAAAGCAGGAGGGGGGGGGGGGGGCAAGCAATGTGTAAATTTTTTACGGTTCCATTGTAAAAAGGGAAGGGGTCTAGAGTGGATCGATAATGGTTACGTAACGTAAGTACGGGAATTTTAGGTTATACCATCATTTTAGTACAACTTCGAAGAATATGCATGCAAATTTTTACACCTTTATAATCAAACATGTGTAATTTATAATTCAATATAGGCAGAACCTAATAATTGCGACATCTACAGACTAACGGTTTAAGATTTATTTGAAAATCTAAACGATTGCGTTTCGGAAGCACAGCTGTTTTCCCTCATCAAATCTAAAAATAGTTTTAAAAAAGTAGATTCTGCGTGACTCCTAATGTGGAATGCATTCCGCTCCGTCTTCACTAAACAAAATTATTGTTTTTACCACAACATTATTACTAATTTCGCCACATAAATTCAAAATTCAAATTCAGTTACAGGCCATAGAACTCTAACATTAGGAAACTAACACGGAATCTACTTTTTTTTTAAACTGTTTTAAGATCTGATGAGAGAAGCCATCTGTGTTTCCGAAACATAATTGTTTCAATTTTTAAATATATCTTAAACCATTATGCTAGAAGATGTTGTAATTATTAGATCATTAATAAAACACTTTTTAGTTTGACAGAAATATTTGTTTCCAATTTTGTGCAACAAAAGTTCGCTGAAGCGAAAAAATGTTTCACCAACTATTTTTTATCTTGAGTTTGTCTATAGGGAAACAAAATCAAACATTTTAAAGCTTATATTTTACACTTTATATTTATAAAAAAATAATTAATTGCTAATATCTCGAGAAAGGCACATTTGCCAGAGATTTGCTACAGTTTTGGATTCTAAAGATCTTTTTACGTAAGAATCGAAAGAAAAATTGAATGGACCTCTTAGATCATACGGAAATAGAGTTGGCTTCTCGACTAATGTACCTGTACCGAAAATTCAGGGGCATAATATAACACTCACCTATTAAAACCTTATCCGAATATCGCCTTCTTGACCTTATCGAGTAGACCTTCGCTGCTATTCGCTTGAGTTTTCTCCGACGTGCCTAGAAAAATCAATTCGTCTTCGAATTCATATTCTATACTTAAATCTCATCTTAAAAAACCTCTTCTTGAGTATATCTCACTGAGATTCGCTTAAAATCAGACGCGCTAAACGTTCAAGAATCTCTTAAAAGTCTTCGAAAAATTGTACTTGTAACAGATTGATTTAAAGGTTGATGAAACTAAAGGCACAGATACGGCTTTCTAAAAGCTTTATTCAAAAGCATACAGAAAACGTGAGGAAACTCAAGCGATGCTATATTTAATCAAAAGAACTTAAAGTACTAGGCAACGATCATTGCATTGCTGGCATTAATCTAGAACTTCAAAATATTTAAATACAGGATTCGCTTATAAAGAAGTCACTTTAGAATTTTAACTCGGAAAATGTGTGCAAGATATATACATTAATTATCAAAAGTGTTAGCAGTTGTTATAGTTTCGCAGCTGTGCAATGCTCGTAACATCAAACTTTATTTCGTTTCTCCTTACCATCTTTTTTTGATGCCACGCCGTGAACGGTTCCAGTTGTGTCGGTTTCAAGTTCAGCGTAGGCTTGCAAAAGAGCTTTTTGTTTTTCTGTCAATTTGACAGGCACTGTGATTTTGATGTGAACATAATGGTCGCCATATCCCAGGGAGCTCATTTTTTTCAAGCCCTTTCCAGAAAGTCTGATTTGGGTGTGAGATGAGGTTCCAGGTTTGATTTGAATTGTTTGTTCTTCGTAGACACCTTCGATTCTAATTGTACCTCCGAGAACTGCTTGTGCAAGTGAAATCTGTGCATCTGTGTGTAAATCCGCGCCATCTCGTCGAAAGTACCTTGACTTTTCGACGCGGAATGTTACGAAAACCTCCTTATTTCCAACAGCCATTCGGACAGTTTGTCCATCCTCAACGCCAGCTGGCACCGGCACAGTAACTTTTTTCCGTTGTATCTGTAATGAGTTAAAATTTAATTAGAGTCTTGTATCAAGTAACTTTTTTCCATTTATTAATTGTACACTCTCCTCCATTTTCATATGGTTGCATACACCTTATGGGATGTTTTGTAAATACTGCATAAAATTCTAAAAATTGTATTATATATTTGAAAAAATGTTGAATACTTCATTCCTGAGAAAAAGCTTTTTTGAAAAAAGTATAAAAAATGGAAGCAATACTCAAATAACTGTAATCTTGACAAAATACATGCGGCAAACAGCGTTCCCGCCAATCCTTTCGGCGATCTAGCCCATCAACAATGTCATATCTTCCCGGAAAAAATTAACAAAGTATATTTAAAAAAAAAAGAAAAACATAATCTTACTGAAAAAAAATTTCCTTCAGTAAGGTAGAACGCTTAGCCTTCGCCCACTTAAGCGATTTGGCTATCTTTATACATTTTATAAAATGAAAAAAATAATATGCAAATACATAAAATGCAAAATTATTCTTATTCGCTTTTATATTTCGAGATTAATATTTAACTGCTGCTTTAGCGAAATATTTACATACCTCAAATACATAATATATAAATAATTGTTGGACTTAACGAATGATCGCCAGCCCAATATTCGTCAGTTAATGACAACCACATATCAAATGTTATACATTGCAGATTTAAGTCTTAAATTAAACTTGTTTGCACATTTTTCCGTACTTGATATATGTTGTGAGTGTTGCGATAAAATCTTATTTAATAGTTAGTACCCTATAACCATGATAAATGCACTTTTCTAATTGGTTCATTTGTTAGCGATCGCTAATTTGTTAAGATATCGCTGGGTCAATGTCCAAGTTGTCAATATCGAGTACACGATGGCCCTCAGAGCTAAGGTATAAGATTTAGACCCACGCCGTCAGCTTCCGGGCAAGATTCTCGCCTCGCACTCTGGAAGAGCCTGGGCGGTCCACGCGATAAACACTAGCCTATTAAAGAACTTGTTAATCTCCGGTGAATCGTGGCGCCGAACAGTGGGATGAAATCATGACAAACTGGCCAAAAGTAACAAAAAAATGTTTAAATTAGTTTTGAATGTTGCGATTGTCTCACTGATTGTTATAGACTTAGGATAATGCTATTGGGCTTACTTTGAACGTGCGCTTCACGGATGCAATCTTCTGCGCTCCCCAAGTCGAAATAAATTTTTTCTTATTAAAATGGTTTGATTTTTGCAGAAGTAAGCCGATTCTCACGTTAAATTACTGTTTTTCTACGTTTGCGTGAAACATTCCGTGCATTTTCTTGTTAAGTAGCTTTCGGCGGAATTTTTCAACCTCCGCTTTTTTTACTTCTGCTTTTAGAAGTGAAGCATCTAAAGTTGGCGTCAAAGGTACGCGACCCTCAATTTGAACTATCACCACTCGTTAAAAAAAATATCAGAAAATTCTAGCCGTGTACACGTGAAAGCTTAAAGTCTCCCGCGCTACATGATACGTATATTGCTGTTCTGCAAAATTTTTCACAGTAGCTCTGACGTAAAATATGTCAAAGCACGAGATTTTGGAGGCACTTTTTTAAAGCCTCGACTTTCGAGACTTCCCAAAACGAGCTGGAAGTCTTAAAAAAATCTGAAAAAATTCACACAGGCTCCTTAAGGTGTCTAGAATGCAGCGGAGGTGTCAAAACTTCGAAATACCAAATTGTTTGCTAATTACAGACCATTTTCCAAAAAATCTTATCTTGGACGGAAATAATAATAGGGAGTTTGTTTATGGCTTAAAATGTGCAGTTTTGCAACTTGATTGAAGAACACTTAAAAAATGAAATAGGATAGGTTCAGAGCATACCATGCACACGCTCAGTACCTACAACCCATATTATCCAGGTGTCACACGCGGGAACTATGCTTTTGTACAGACATAATGCGACTCCTAAGAGTGTCTTAATACCATCGTTGTCGCTCTTACGGTGTTGAACAAGACCCTCCCCTGCACCTCCAGTGGAGATAGAGCCAATTTTCAAAAACTTGAAGTGCAAAACTTTCGGAGCCTACGATTTTTGATAGCAGTCTCCATTGCACACTTGAGACCTGACACCGTTCTCCAAGACTTCGAAAAACGAAGTATATTCGTGAACGAGTTCTTACCAGAGGTATCGAAACGTTTAAACATGTCAAGGCACATGTGAGATGGATACAGAAGGCTATCATGCTTAGATCGCTCCATTACCTTGAGACCCACTAGGGCTTTACCGGTATATTGCTGATTTCTTAGTGTCGGTGCTCTGTGCTAAAATTCTGCACGCTGAAATTTGATTAAAGCAATATACATAAATACGAGGAAGAAAGAATAACGTATGTTATATACAATCATTTTACATATTTTTTATAATCAGAAAAAACATACTGTTCAAAAATTTACATTTTTCTTGCAAGGAAAAATGTTATATACTAACAGTTGGACGATAATCCTGAAATTGAATTTAACTATTATAACTAACTAACTTCTAAATATTCGATGATTTATTCATAATAATTAATATTTATATATTTGAGTATATGGGTACCAAAACTCGCTCCTTGCATCTTTTGAACAAATAGAGATGGCGCGCTCCTTCGAACCTGAAGGTCAAAAAGGAGGAAACATGGCTCCATTCACCGTATTTTTGCGTTATAAGATCAAAGCGAGTTCAAAAACTCCTGCACTGAAGGAACTGGGAAGCAGCAAAACAATTCCTTTCACCTGCCCATGGATTTTGGTAGCAGAACTTGCTCCTGATAGTAAAAACCTGCCCTAATGAAATCTTATACGCGTTTTTGCTGATATTCTTGCTGTAAGTTTTTGCTAGCTTGTTTTTTCCTTTTTTTAAGTTTTTTGAATTAATATTTACATTTTCGTAAAAAAATTTGTTAAAGTCAGAATGAACAGAACTCGCAAAACGAAATGAAGCGTTAACCTGTGGTAGAAGAACGTGAACAAACGTCATCGGTAAGTTCATGGACTGTTTTGGAAGATGCTGTTTACTATTTGTTCGTATTATTCTTATTTTTTTTCGTGATGTTTTGTGTCAAGTATTGAGTACCTTATCCCAAAATATTGTGATTCTTTAGTAGGTATAATAGGTAACCAAGAAAGCGGAAACGGGTTTTCGCGTTTTGTGGAAAATCTGGTAACATGCAAGGAGCGAGCTTTGGAACTCACATAATCATTTCAACTCTCACTAATTATGCATCTAATACACTTTTGAATACCTTAATATCAATAGGTTACTCACTCTGACAGTATAAATAAAACATTTATCCAATTATTTTCCATTTGTTAAATTTTTAAACTACGGTATATGTACAATGTATATAGTTTAAAAATAGGTTAAGAAACCACCGCGGGATCCAACTGGGAGGAACAGACATCTATGTAAATGACAACAGCTCCCAGTAGAACCACGTTAAATCTAATCTATGGCAATGTATCACGACCGTCAGATTAGCAGCCACAGGGCACAATGAAATCACAACAAGCCAGCGAAACACCCGTATGTCTTGAGGATACGAAGCAAACCAAAGATGGCAGTTTTCTGCATCCATTTCGTAAGTGCCTTGGTATATTTTTGGCACTTTGGTATAACTTTAAGGTTAAGAAGCAGTGCCATTTTTGCATTAACGAGAGCACGATTCACAATGCTAATTACTTTGACCGAATATTTTGGATAGTCGTTGCAGCTTCATTTTAAGGCCTTGATACCTCTGGTTTTCCTTCTCCTTGGCAGTGTAGTTGTAGTCAGCCGGAGGCAAGAATTCGATTACGAATATGGTTCTTTTCTCCAAGTCTTGAAAAACGATGTCAAGTCACGAGTGTGCAACGCAGACTGCTGTCCGAAAATTGTAGTTAGAGAAAATTTGGCGCTTCTCGTTTCGGACAGTTGGTTTTATCTCTCTTGGAGTGTTCGGCAGAGCAGTGTCGCGGCCAATACTGTAACAGCGACGAAGATGGTAATAAAGCTGGGAGTTTGGCAACTCCTGTAATCCAGCGACTTGGTTAGATATACTACGGTGGATATGACACCGTCCTGGAATACGAAAATGAAACCCTCTGTACCTGAATTATGTTGTGATGATCTGAGGAAATCAAAAGTTTGTTTTTTCAATAAGAATTATTTATTGTCTACATTTCTTCGGCTATTACAGGTTAGGTATCTAGATGGAGTAATACTTTCCTCACTTCTGATGTTGAAATTCAGGCCAAGAGTCACCGTAGCCTGCTCTGTGGTTTTGTAAAGTATTGCTCCTTTGAACAGTCATCTCGTGGTTCCTGCCCATTTTTAGAAGAATCTCTGCCATTTGCAACGATGTAAAATGTATAATCGCAGAACAGATGAACTAATATGCAAATTGTTATGCATATGCTTGGTCTTACGCGTGGCGATATCGAGGGCTGCAAGCTCGTTCTTCGATTATGGAACTACTCCAAAGGAGTAGAGTAGAACCGGGAAGGTAAGCCTGTTTAGTCACAAATACTTTGTTAAATCTTGATAGATGAGAAGATCAAGACTGTCGAAGAAGACGTTTGTTTCTTCTTCGGAGAGACGCCTTCACTGATGTTATATCCTGAATGTTGCCCTGAGACAGTTCTAGGTATGTATGGGTCTTTCCAGTGTTGAGGGATCTAATAACATTCATATCCACAAGCTCAGTATCCCCGGGAACACCAGCAATTCGTCTTTGCTTTAGACTTATCTCGGCAAACTTGTCCAGTCCAAAGTCCATTCCAATCTCTCTTTTGTAGCCCTCGACGATATTTAAAGCATTCTAAAGTTGCTTTGAACTGAAGGTTGTCCATATAAAATGTATAGGTGACATTATCCTCCCGATAGTTTTTGTTGCTGCAGAGGTACCCAGGAAAATTGCGTGGTGCAAGAGATAGTGGTTGAAGTGTGATGCAAAAGAACAGATGGCTCATGAAGTCACCCTGAAAGATGCCCCTGCGGACGGTGATACAGTTCTTTGTCATACGATAATTTTCAAATGAGATAGTGAATCTAGTTTTTCCAAGGGACAGAAATTTTCCTATGCATTTCACTATGTGTTGATGAACCTTCAAGCCTTCCTAGAGACTGATGATAAGCCTATGAGAGGTTGAATCGACAGCTTTCCGGTAATCAATCCAGGCCATTGACAAGACCTGCTGATGGGCTGCTGCATCTTTGCAAACGCACCTGTCAATTAGCAGGTTCTCTCGGCATCCTTCTACACCCTTTTCGAGCCATGTTGTCCATATATATTTCTTCACGCAAGCTAAATGTTTCAAATAATCCTGTCGTTTAGGACAGCTGTAAAAATCTTATACAGCGTGTTCAAACAAGTCATTAGCCTGCAATTTTATGGGCTGGACAAGTCACTTTTTCGGTAAGAGTATACAGCGTCCTAATGCCAGCCACTGCGGAATAGGCGTTTCCCTCTTTAAATATTAAGTAAATATGCAGGCCACGTGTTGGTGTGTAGAACTAAACTTCTTCCACCAGGAATTCTTGACACTATCTGGTGCTGCAGAGGAAAAGTTCTTTGTGTGCCTAAGTGTTTTTCACTTCTTCGACATTGATTGATGAACATTCATCCTCAGATGTTACGCAATTGCCGCAAAAATGTTTTCTCTACTTTATCGGGCTTGTCTTGAGTTTTGACAGGTACAGGGAGATCACTAAGGAGGTATGATTGTTCAGCGAGAAACTGTTGATTCTCCCTGCCCCATCTCTTCCTGTTCTGTATTTTTCCTCTTGGATGTGAATCAGCCACAGCTCTAGCAGCACCATAAACTGAAAAATTGAACGTCTACAGGCTTGACTCTTCTGAGATATTCTAACGTGGGGAAGTATCCATTTCAGCCAGGTGTTGGGGCTTACGAGTAGACTGTATGATAATAATCGAAAATTTAGAGGCTTTTACCGGTCTACACAAGTTAAAATTTATTAAGCATCGAAGCGTTTAGAACTAGTTTACAGTTCCTTTTCAAGATGTATACAAAAATATAAAACCATTTTTAGAAAAATTTTACATGGATCTCGAAAATAATAATTATTCTACTATTATCTAAGTAAATTGAAAAGTTATTCTGAAATACAAGTTTTTTTTTACCCATGTAAAGAGAAGATCGTTGATGTTACATATTGTCCATTGTTTTTTAAAAGGAAAAAGAGCCGTTGTTCACTCTGAAAGTGATAAGAATTAAATTTTATTAAATATAATTTTGAAAAAAGACATAAAAGTTATATAAAAATAAATATAATTGTGCTACAATCCTTTCTTTATATTAGTGTAGTATAAAAGCAGACTGGCCGGGAACATTTTTTAAAATTTATTTTTATTTTTTATTAACTTTCAGGTATCCATCCTGGAGTATTGAAAATTATTTAGTTAAATTTTTAAATAGTTTTTTTTTGTAAAGAAAGTTTTGGACATTTGACATAACATGCTGCGAACATTATAACGAAATATTAAAGATAGATGATTCAATATACATGGAAGAAAAGCGGTAAAAGTCGTTAGATTTTAAAACAAATATTTTTTGAAGTAAAATAGACAAATTCAGATATTATAAAAATTTTACTAGTGAAATAATGTTACTGTAGATACTACTTAAACCTTGTATTTCAGCTTTGAAATTAATTGGATTTTTTCATTTTGTATATAAATCACTTCTGAAATTAGTCTTCTATCTAAATTAAGTTTTGTTGCAAACCTTTTTACATAATTTAAATCAAAATCAAATGTATGTGTAAAATCATAATCGTGTTTTGCCAAAGGTGTGTTATTCTACTTTTTCCAATAGATTGTTTTCGTTTTTTAGATCGAACTGATAATGATATTCCAGACTTTCCCATATTTACTTTTTTACCATTTAAAAATGTAAATTTGTATAGTATATTAACTATATTACCATTTTCACTAACTTCTTTAAAATTAGGAAGGAGTGTTTCATTACAAATCTTTTCTATTGAGAAAACAAATTTAATATTACTTTTTTTTAATTCTAAAAAGGATTTCATCGAAATCTTGAATGAATAAAAAAGCTATAATTTTTTTAGGTGTATAATTTGTATTATTAAATATTAATTTAGTTTAAATCTTAGGTTTTTATAAGACTTGTAACGTTCAATAATCTTTGCTATTAACAAACTAATAGGATAACCACTTCTGAATAGTGTTTTTTCTATAATTTCTAAGTTTTTGTTATGAAATCCTTTATCAGTTGATTTGATGGAACTATCTATTAAGCTTTAGATTATACAGCAAGATTTGAAATGGGTACTGACCATACTGCATTACTATTCCAGACAGTGATAATTCTACGTTTTCTATAACTAATGCTAAATCTAAAAGTTTATTTCATTATCATTTAAGAGTTCATGTGTAAAATTTAGTTTTCTATCAATCGAAATTAAGAGACATCGGTATACAGGAAGTAAAAAGGTATACGATAATTTATATTATTTAGGATTTTATTTTCTAAGTTTTCCATTGTTATATTTGTAGTAGCAACTGATATAGGAGAGCACATAAGCATTTCAAAAGTTTGCTAATAGAATTTATTATTAAATCGACAGTATTAGAAATATAGACATAATTCTAAAGCTTTTTCATCGTTCCTTTTTGTTAAAGATATATGTTCGTTTAATTCTTCACATCTTTTATCAGTAAAGTCTAGAATGAATTTACATCAAATATTAGTACACATTGAAACAATATAAAGAGATATAATACTCAAATTTTTAGGAATATAATTTTAAATATTTTCCTTAAAATCCCAGCTCTCACGAATGTGATGTGCTGTTATCCTACAATTTTTTGTAGAGATTGTGCAAGTGTTTTTGAAAAATGGAAAAAACGTGAACCAGGATAAGAAGTTATATGTCCCAAACGGCATTTTTGTTTATGCAGTTCTGGTAAACCATAAAAATTTTGGTGAATTAACATTTTTACAGTGTAAAAAATCGCAAGTTTCAATTGTTATTATCTCATTGTCTTTAAATTCTTGCAATAATTTTAAAAATTTAGCATCAATTTCATTAGTGGGATCAAACTTTACAAACTCATATTATATATAATCATGTTTATTCATCACGAGACATAAGTCTCGTGATGAATAAACATGTCCAATAAACGCGTCCTCGGGTTGCG
Organism: Druon quercuslanigerum; assembly: GCA_010014905.2. Lineage (NCBI taxonomy): Eukaryota > Metazoa > Arthropoda > Insecta > Hymenoptera > Cynipidae > Druon > Druon quercuslanigerum. The sequence continues at coordinate 58 of JAAAKG020078403.1, read as the reverse complement.
GATAGAGGGTCCCTGTACCAAGGGGTTCTGCTGAATATGGTTACAAAAAATTAATAGG
>JAAAKG020078392.1:0-11517 GCA_010014905.2 Druon quercuslanigerum | reverse complement strand
ATCCCTTTCTATCCCTTTGCTATCGTTGATTCCCACTTTATCTTCTTATTCGCTCGAGGTTCTTTGTCAATTTGAATTAGAATCAGAAACCGAATTCAAATGTTTTCGAGACCTGCATTCATGGAAAATATTCAATTAAGTCATTACACAATCAGTACCTGTTGAGAGAGTGTGGTGTTGCGTTTCACCAGAAATTTCTGACTTAGCTGCGACGATGGTGAAATACCCTATTTTTTGCAAGTAACTTAAAATGTTTAAGGAATGTCACCGATTTTCTAAAGACTTCAAGTGCAACTTGTATATGCTGCAAGTTCGTGTTTCTGCAGAGGTGCTGCAGGAAATTTTATTTACTTCGAGTGTTTTCACCAAATGGAAGCCCAAAGCAACGAATCACATTCATGTCCTTCCACAATCCACAACTGTCTGCTTCTCCTGCCACTTCTCAAAATTCAGGATTTTCTCTCTCATCCACCCATTCCCATCCCTTTCTATCCCTTTGCTATCGTTGATTCCCACTTTATCTTCTTATTCGCTCGAGGTTCTTTGTCAATTTGAATAAGAATCAGAAACCGAATTCAAATGTTTTCGAGACCTACATTCATGGCAAATATTCAATTAAGTTCTTATACAATCACTACCTGTTGAGAGTGTGTGGTATTGTGTTTCACCAGAAATTGCTGACACTAGTCTTTGCGTGTAATTTTAGAAAAGTTTTATTGATTTACAGAGATTTTAACTGAAAACGTCATTTTTAAAAAACCCTAATAATTAATAATACAATTTATTTTTTCCTGAACAATGTTTTTGCGGGCTATATTAATATTCATTTACCGAAATCTTAATCTTGGAAATTTAGAACAAAATTTAATTATTATTTATGAAAAGGGAATTTAGAAAAACAGTCTCTGTCCTAATGCAAAATTCGTAAGATTTTGAACATTCCGTTTTCCAAATCAGAATTTTTTTTAATTTAAAAAATCAATACAGTTCAGCTTTTTTCTAATTCATCTGTTTGGTTGAGTACTAAAATATTTTCTTGAATTTTTGTTTAGAATTCACTTTTATTGATTGCAAATTAAACTGTCTCTTTAAATTGAATTAATTTGTTATGATTTAATTTTGCTTTGATTAAAGTTTCATTGTAGGTTGAAAATTTATATTTTTGGTTGAAAACTTACATATTTGTTAAAACATAAAAGTATTTTTATAAAAATTCAACAATTTGCAAGAACTTTTAACAGTTTTCTAGAAAATGAACTTCATTGTTGAAAAATTATATTTCCGGGTTCAAAATTCAATTTATTTTGTAGATAATTCGTCTTTTTCTCTTTAAAGTTTAACAATGTTGAGACAAATTAAACTCTTTTGTAGGAAATTCTTTTTTCTTCTAGTTGAAAATTAATAAGTTGCGTAGAAAATTCAAGTTTTTTGATGAAAACAACAAATCGGTTCAAACTGCATTTTTTCAATTAAAAATTCAAACATTTTGTTAAAAATGAAATTATTTTTAAAACAATTTGACTACTCAAAAGAACTTTAAACTGTTTTGAAAAAATTCGACTTTTTTGGAATTAAAATTAACGTATTTTAGTCAAAATTTCTCTCTTTTTACAGAAAATTAATTTTCTCTTTGGAAACATTCAACTTTTTCGTTAAAAAATTAATTATCAGTCTTGTCATAAAAATTCAACAACTTCATTCAAAATTCATATTTTCAATTAAAAATTCAAACATTTTATTACAAATGAAACTATTTTTATAACAATTCGACTATTTGAAAGAACTATTTTAGAAAATCGACTTTTTTTATTTAAAATTAATGACTTTTATACCAAATTTCTCTCTTTTTACAGAAAATTAATTTTTTTTTGAGAAAAATTCATCTTAATTCAATAGAAAATTTAATTATTATGAAGAAAATTATTGCAGTTTCATGAAAATTCATCTTTTGTATTAGAAAATATTTCTCGATTTTTAAAAATTTAACTATTCTGTTTTCGTTTAATTCAACTAGTTGAAGTTTCGTCTTTTGCTAAAAAACTCAACTTAAAAAATACAAACACAAATACAAAAATTTGTATAATTTTATCCAAAAAATTCACCAATTTGGTTCAAAATTCATATTTTAAATTAAAAATTTAAACATTTGATTAAAAATGAAACTATTTTTATAAAAATTTTACTATTTGAAAGAAATATAAACTATTTTTTAGATAATCAACTTTTTTTGGTTTGAAATTGAAGAATATTATTCAAAATTTCTCTATTTTTACAGAAAATTAATTTTCTTTTTGGAAAATTTCATCTTTTTGGTTCAAAAATTAATTATTAGTTTAGAAATTAATCTTTTTTAATAAAAAATACAACTATTTGGTTAAACAGCTCTTTTATTTTTTTTAAAGATTCATTTCTATGCTAAAAAAATGAAACTTTAAAAAAAATGTTCTGGTTAAAAACTAATTTTTTTTCATCCGAAAATTTAACAATTCTATTTTTGGTTGGAAATTTATACTTTATAAATAGAAAATTCAATTATTATGAAGAAAATTAATGCACTTCAATAAATATTCATCTTTTGTATCACAAAATAATTCTCATTTTTTGAAAATTTAACTATTTTATTTTCGTTTAATTAAACTAATATCATAAATTTAGCAAATTAGTAATTGATTTTTCTTTTTGTATAATTTTGTGCTAAAAATTCAACAATTTGGTTCAAATCTCATATTTTCAATTAAAAATTGAAAAATTTTATTCAAAATAAAATTATTTTTAAAACAATTCGACTATATGAAAGAACTTTAAACTATTTTTTAGAAAATCAACTTTTTTTGGTTTAAAGTTAATGTATTTTATTCAAAATTTCTCTCTTTGTACAGAAAATTAATTTTCTCTTTGGAAAGATTCAACTTTTTCGTTCAAAAATTAATTATATATAAATTACTTTGTTAATAAATAATACAACTATTTGGTTAAACAGCTTTGCTAATATTTTTTTATTTATTTCCTTGCTAGAAAAAATCAACTTTAAAAAAAAATTCTTAATAAAAACTAATTTTTTTCATCCAAAAATTTAACAATTCTATTTTTCGTTGGCAATTTATATTTTATGAATAGAAAATTCAATTATTATAAAGAAAATTAATGAAGTTTGATGAACATTTATCATTTGAATTAAAAAATAATTCTTGTTTTTTGAAAATTTAAATATTTTGTTTTCTTTCAAATTAACTACTTGAAATTTCGTTTTTTGTTAGAAAAATCAACTTTTTGTATTATAAATTTAACAAATTAGTATAAAATAAACTTTTTTTTAAAATTTCATATTTTTGGTTGAAATTTAAAATACTTGGTGAAAAATGATACAATTTTTATAAAAATTCTACTGTTTCGAAGAAAATTTTACTATTTTATGCGAAAGTAACTTTTTTGTTGAAAAATTGTTTTTGCGGTTTCTAAATTCAGCTATTTTGTTCAAAATACTTCATTTATTTAATTTAATTTAAATAATTAAATTTTAGTAATAAAAAGTCATTTTTCAACTCTCTTTTAGAAATTCGGCTTTTTTTGTTGGATTTTAAGCTTTTTTTTTGAAACATTAAACAATTTGTTAAAAAATGCATAATTTTAAATTTAGACTTTGGTGAACTTATCTGTATTGGTTTTTTTGTTAAAAATATAAAAAATTTGGTTCAAAATTCATATTTTCAATTAAAAATTCAAAAATCTTATTAAAAATGAAACTATTTTTATAAGAATTCGATTCTTTAAAAGAACTATAAACTATTTTTTAGAAAATCGACTTTTTTGGTTTAAAATTGATGACTTTTATTCAAAATTTCTTTATTTTTACAGAAAATTAATTTTCCTTTTGGAAAATTTCATCTTTTTGGTTCAAAAATTAATTATTAGTTTAGAAACTTTATAAATAAAAAATACAACTATTTGGTTAAACACCTCTGTTATTTTTTTTAAAGATTCATTTCTTTGCTAAAAAAATGAAACTTTAAAAAAAATATTCTTGTTAAAAACTCATTTTTTTCATCCGAAAATTTAACAATTCCATTTTTTTGGTTGAAACTTAAAATACTTGGTGAAAATTGATATTATTTTTTTAGAAAAATTCAACACATTAAAAGAAAATTTAATTATTTTATACAAAAGTAACTATTTTGTTGAAAAATTATTTTTCCGGTTTAAAAATTCAATTTTTTTTGTAGAATTTTCAGACTTTTTTGAATCTTTTTTATTTGAGAATTCAACTATTTTGTTCAAAGTGCTTCATTTATTAAATTTAATTGAAATAATTGAAAAATTGAATTTTAGTAACAAAAAGTCAATTTTCAACTGTCTTGTAGAAATTTGCCTTTTTTACCAGAAAATTGTATTTTTCTGTTTGAAAGATTAAAAAATTTATTTAAAAATGCATCATTTAAAAATAAACTTTTTTGTTAAACATTTAACTAATTTGTTAAAAGTTCATATTTTCAATTAAAAATTCAAACACCTTATTAAAAGTGAATTTGTTTTTTTAGAAAATCGCCTTTTTTGGTTTTAGATTCATATATTTTATTCAAAATTTCTCTCTTTTTACAGAAAATTAATTTTTTCTATGGAAAAATTAAACTTTTTCGTTCAAAAATTAAACTTTTTTTTTGGAAAATCGACTTTTTTGGTTTAAAATTGAGGTATTTTACTCAAAATTTCAATCTTTTTACAGAAAATTAATTTTCTCTTTGAAAAAATTCATCTTTTTGGTTCAAAAATTGATTATTACTTTAGAAAATAATATTTTTTGATAAAAAATACAACTATTTGGTTAAACCGCCCTGTTAATTTTTTTTAAGATTCATTTCTTTGCTAGAAAAATTCAACTTAAAAAAAAAATATCTTATCAAAAACTATTTTTTTTCGTCCGAAAATTTAACATTTCTATTTTAGGTAGGAAATTTATACTTTATGAATAGAAAATTCAATTATTATGAAGAAAATTAATGTAGTTTGATAAAAATTCATCTTTTTTGTATTATAAATTTAACAAATTAGTAACAAATTAACTTTTTTTTAGAAATTCATATTTTTTGTTGAAATTTAAAATACTATTTTTTATAAAAATTCAACTGTTTGGAAGAAAATTTAACTATTTTGTTGAAAAATTATTTTTCCGGTTTAAAAATTCAATTTTTTTGTAGAATTTTCAGAATTTTTTGAATCTTTTTTGTTTGAGAATTCAACTATTTTGTTCAAAGTGCTTCATTTATTTAATTTAATTGAAATAATTGAAAAATTGAATTTTAGTAACAAAAAGTCAATTTTCAACTGTCTTTTAGAAATTTGCCTTTTTTACCAGAAAAATGTATTTTTCTGTTTGAAAGATTAAAAAATTTATTTAAAAATGCATCATTTGAAAATAAACTTTTTTGTTAAACATTTAACTAATTTGTTAAAAGTTCATATTTTCAATTAAAAATTCAAACATCTTATTAAAAGTGAATTTGTTTTTTAGAAAATCGCCTTTTTTGGTTTAAGATTCATATATTTTATTCATATATTTTATTTCTTTGCTAGAAAAATTCAACTTAAAAAAAATTATCTTATCAAAAACTAATTTCTTTCGTCTGAAAATTTAACTATTACATTTTTGATTGGAAATTTTTACTTTACAAGTTGAAAAACTAACTATTGGGTAAAAAATTAATGTCTTTTGATGAAAATTAACATTTTTTGTTTGAAGAATAAACTATTTTGTTACAAATTGAATTTTCTTTTTGTATAATTTTGTCCTCAAAATTCAACAATTTGGTTCAAAATGCATATTTTTAATTTAAAGTTCAAACATTTGATTACAAATAAAACTATTTTTAAAAGAGTTCGACTATTTGAAAGAACTTTAAAGTATTTTTTAGAAAATCGACTTTTTGGTTCTGAAATTAATTATTTGCTTAGAAATTAATTTTTTTGATAAAAAATATAACTATTTGGTTAACCAGCTCTGTTTATTTTTTCTTTGATTCATTTCTTTGTTAGATAAATTCAACTTAAAAAAAAGTTTTACTATTCTATTTTTGGTTGGAAATTTTTACTTTATGAATAGTAAATTCAGTTATTAAAAAAAAATTAATGCAGTTTGATGAAAATTTATCTTTATTATTAAAAATTAATTCTCGTTTTTTGAAAATTTAAGTGTTTTGTTTTCGTTTAATTCAACTAGTTGAAATTTCGTCTTTTGGTATAAAAGTCAACTTTTTGTATTATAAATTTAACAAATTACTAAAATATTAACTGTTTTCAAAAAATTCATATTTTTGGTTGAAATTTAAAATAATTGGTAAAAAAGATACAATTTTCAACAATTTTAAATTATTATAAAGAAAAATAATGTAGTTTGATTAAAATTCACCCTTTTTTGGTATTATAAATTAAACAAATTAGTAAAAAATTAATTTTTTTCGAAAAATTCATATTTTTTGTTGAAACTGCAAATACTTGGTGAAAAATGATACAATTTTTATAGAAATTCAACTATTTGAAAGAAAATTTAACTATTTTTTGCAAAAGTAACTTTTTTGTTCAAAATGCTTCATTTACTAAATTTGATTGAAAAATTGAATTTTCGTAACAAAATCATTTTTCAACTATCTTTTAGAAATTCGACTTTTTTGGTTGGATTTTAAGCTTTTTGTTGGAACATTAAACAATTTGTTTAAAAATGCATAATTTTAGATTGACAATTAATATACTTTGGTTAATTTATCTGTATTGGTTTTTTTGTTAAAAAATTTAACTAATTTGTTAAAAATTAATATTTTCAATTAAAAATTCAAAGATTTGATTAAAAATGTTGGAAATTTATACTTTATGAATAGAAAATTCAATTATTATGAAGAATATTAATGCATATTGATGAAAATTCATCTTTTGTATTAAAAAGTAATTCTCGTTTTTTAAATTTAACTATTTTGTTTTCGTTTAATTAACTTTTTTAAAAATTAACATTTTTGGTTGAAACTTAAAATACTTGGTGGAAAATAATACTATTTCATTTAATTGAAATAATTCAAAAATTGAATTTTAGTAACAAAAAGTCATTTTTCAAACGTCTTTTAGAAATTAGCCTTTTTTACCAGAAAATTGTATTTTTCTGTTTGAAAGATTAAAAAATTTGTTTAAAAATGCATCATTTGAAAATAAACTTTTTTGTTAAAAATTTCACTAATTTGTTAAATAATCATATTTTTAATTAAAAATTCAAACATCTTATTAAAAATGAAACTATTTTTTAGAAAATCGACTTTTTTGGTTTAAAATTGATGTATTTTATTCAAAATTTCTCTCTTTTTACAGAAAATTAATTTTCTCTTTGGAAAAATTTAACTTTTTCGTTCCAAAATTAAACTTTTTTTTGGAAACTTTTGGTTCAAAAATTAATTATTAGTTTAGAAATTAATCTTTTATGACCAAAAAACAACTATTTGGTTAAACAGATCTGTTAATTTTTTAAAAGATTCATTTCTTTCCCAGAAAAATTCAACTTTGAACAAAAAATATTCTTATCAAAAACTGATTTTTTCATCCGAAAATTTAATAATTCTCATTTTGGTTAAAAATTTATAATTTATGAATAGAAAATTAAATTATTCATCTTTTGTATTAAAAAATAATTCTCGTTTTTTTAAATTTAACTATTTTGTTTTCGTTAAATTAACTTTTTTTCAGAAATTTATATTTTTGGTTAAAACTTAAAATACTTGGTGAAAAATGGTATTATTTTTTGTAAAAATTCAACTGTTTGTAAGAAAAATTAACTATTTTATACAAAAGTAACTATTTTGTTGAAAAATTATTTTTCCGGTTTCAAAATTCAATTTTTTGTAGAAAATTCAGACTTTGAAACAAAAATTTTTTTGTTTGAGAATTCATTTTTTTCAAAATTGTTCATTTATTTCATTTAATTGAAATACTTGAAAAATTGAATTTTAGTAACAAAAAGTCATTTTTCAACTGTTTTTTAGAAATTCGCCTTTTTTACTAGAAAATCGGACTTTTTTGTTTGGATTTTAAGCTTTTTTGTTGAAAGATTAAACAGTTTGTTTAAAAATGCATAATTTTAGATTGAAAATTAAAATACTTTGGTGAATTTATGTTTATTATTTTTTTTGTTAAAAAATTTAACTAATTTGTTAAAAATTCATATTTTCAATTAAAAATTCAAACATCCCATTAAAACTGAAACTATTTTTATAACAATTCGACTATTTGAAAGAACTTTAAACTATTTTTTAGAAAATCGACTTTTTTTGGTTTAAAATTGATGTATTTTATTTAAAATTTCTCTCCTTTTACAGGAAATTAATTTTCTCTTTGGAAAAATTCAACTTTTTCGTTAAAAATTAATTATTAGTCTATAAATTACTTTTTTATGAAAAAATCAACTATTTGGTTAAACAGCTTTGCTCATATTTTTTTATTTTTTTTTTTATAGAAAAATTCAACTTTAAAAAAAAAAGTTCTTATCAAAAATTAATTTTTTTTGTCCGAAAATTTAACAATTCAATGTTTGGTTGGAAATTTATACTTTATTAATCGAAAATTCAATTATTATGAAGAAAATTAATGCAGTTTGATGAAAATTTATCATTTGTATTAAAAAATAATTCTTGTTTTTCGAAAATTTAACTATTTTGCTATCGTTTAATTCAACTAGTAGAACTTTCGTCTTTTGGTAGAAAAGTCAACTTTTTGTATTATGAATTCAGCAAATTAGTGATTGATTTTTCTTTTTGTATAATTTTGTGCTAAAAATTCAACAATTTGGTTCAAATTTCATATTTTCAATTGAAAATTGATAAATTTTATTCAAAATTTCTCTATTTTTACAGAAAATTAATTCTCTTTGAAAAAATTCATCTTATTCGTTCAAAAATGAATTATTTGCTTAGAAAAAAATTTTTTTTTCTATTTTTGGTTGAAAATTTATACTTTATGAATAGAAATTTCGATTATTATAAAGAAAATTAATGCAGTTTGATGAAAATTTATCTTCTTTGTATTATCAATTAAAAAAGTTGGTAAAAAATTAATTTTCTTCAAAATTTCATATTTTTGGTTGACATCTAAAATAGTTAGTGAAAAATTAGGATTTGTTTGAAAATGCATAATTTAAGATTGGCAATTGAAATACTTTCTTAAATTTATCTGCATTGGTTTTTTTTTGTTAAAAAATTTAACTAATTTGTTAAAAAATTATATTTACAATTAGAAATTCAAATATGTAATTAAAAATGAAACTATTTTTAAAACAATTCAACTATTTGAAAGAACTTTAAACTATTTTCTTAGAAAATCGACTTTTTTTGGTTTAAAATTGATGAATTTTATTTCAAATTTCTCTCCTTTTACCGAAAATTAATTTTCTCTTTGGAAAATTTCATCTTTTTCGTTAAAAAATCAATTATTAGTCTAGAAATTACTTTTTTTTAAAAATAAAATCATTTAGTTAAACAGCTCTGTTATCTTTTTAAAGATTGATTTCTTTCCTAGAAAAATTCAATTTAAAAAAAAAATGTTCTTATCAAAAGCTAATTTGTTTCGTCTGAAAAGTTATTGATTCTATTTTTTGTTGGAAATTTATAATTTGTGAATAGAAAATTTAATTATTATGAAGAAAATTAATTCACTTTGACTTTGTTTTCGTTTAATTAACATTTTTTTTTAAATGCATATTTTTGGTTGAAACTTAAAATACTTGGTTAAAAATGATACTATTTTTTATAAAAATTCAACTGTTTGGAAGAAAATTTAACTATTTTATACAAAAGTACCAATTTTGTTGAAAAATTATTTTTCCGGTTTAAAAATTCAATTTTTTGTAGAATTTTCAGACTTTCTTAAAATTTTTTTGTTTGAGAATTTAACTATTTTGTTCAAAATGCTTCATTTATTTCAGTTAATTAAAATAATTTAAAAATTGAATTTTAGTAACAAAAAGTCAATTTTCAACTATCTTTTAGAAATTAGTCCTTTTTACCAGAAAATTGTATTTTTTTTGTTGGAAGATTAAAAGATTTGTTTAAAAATGCATAATTTAAAAAGTAACTTTTTTGTTAAAAATTTAACTAATTTGTTAAAAGTTCATATTTTCAATTAAAAATTTAAACATCTTATTAAAAATGAATTTGTTTTTTAGAAAATCGACTTTTTTGGTTTAAGATTGATGTATTTTATTCAAAAATTTTCTTTTTTAACGGAAAATTAATTTTCTCTTTGGAAAAATTCAACTTTTTCGTTCAAAAATTAAATATTAGTCTACAAATTGCTTTCTTTATGAAAATACAACTATTTGGTTTAACAGCTCTGTACATTTTTTTAAAGATTCATTTCTTTGCTAGAAAAATTCAACGTTTAAAAAAAAATGTTCTTATCAAAAACTATTTTTTTTTGTCCGAAAATTTAAAACTTCGATTTTTGGTTGGAAATTTATTCTTTATGAATATCAAATTCAATTATTATTTAAAAACTTAATGTAGTTTGATGAAAATTCATCTTTTTTTTGTATTGTAAATTTAAGAAATTAGTAAAAAATTAAATTTTTTCAAAATTTCATATTTTTAGTTAAATTTAAAATACTTGGTGAAAAATGATACAATTTTTATAAAAATTCAAGTGTTTGGAAGAAAATTTAACTATTTTATGAAAAGGTAACTAACTTGTTAAAAAATTATTTTTTCGGTTTCAAAATTCAATTTTTTTAGTAGATAATTCAGACTTTGGTGAATTTATCTGTATGGGTTTTTTTTGTTAACAAAATTTAACTAATTTGTTAAAAATTCATATTTTCAATTAAAAATGCAAACATCTTATTAAAACTGAAACTATTTTTATAACAATTCGACTATTTTAAAGAACTTAAAAAAAATTTTTAGAAAATCGACTTTTTTGGTTTAAAATTGATGAATTGTATTTTTTTTAGGAAGATTAAAATATTTGTTTAAAAATGCATAATTTAAAAAGTAACTTTTTTGTTAAAAATTAATCTTTTTCTTTATAAATTATTCATATTAATAATTGTATTACTAATATTGAATTCAATATGTCATTTAAAAAAATCATATTTAAAATATTTGCTTCACTCATTATAAACTTTATATGACAGGGCGTGTGAGGTTATTTCTTTCTCGAGATATTAATTAAATTTGCTTTAATTCAAACAATACAATTTAATTTACATTAGTAAGTGTTGGGGAGTTTCATTTTTTAAATTACCGTCGTCCTGCATTAGTTGAAGGGTATCCAGCCGAAAAGGAAATTTTTTACGGAATGTAGGCTCACAATCAGTAACTAAGGCTTAAAATGCAAGTCCATCCACAAGGAGCGGACGAGGCGTATGAAACTTCCACGTACGAATGGGTACTCAAAGGAAGTTGAGGTCCGGCCTTCCACGACGGCTGGGTATCAATACTACACATATCGATACTACACATTGTGCAACTCTACACATTGCGTGTAGAGTTTAAATGA
>JAAAKG020078381.1:0-16920 GCA_010014905.2 Druon quercuslanigerum | reverse complement strand
CCTAGATTTCCATTTTTCCATGCACCGAATTTCGGTGAGCCATTGTTTTATCTCGAAAATGTTTAAATATAAAAATTAATTTCGTTTCAAAGTTATTTTACAGTTCGATCCAACTCGAGTCCACTTGATTTAAACAGGCAAATACATTCCTAATCGCATTTGTTTTTTTTTCTTTTTGAATGCTCGAAGCAAGGTGAAGTTGCCGTTGTGGGAGATATTGCTCTTCGGGGTCGCACGCACACTTGCAAATAACTGTTCACCTATATGCATTTTCAATGCCCTGTAGAACCCAAAATAAGCTCCGGACCCAAAAACGTCTTGGGACTTTTTGACTTGAATTATTTTTTTTCTATCCGCCATTACAAGGAACGACAATTCTCCTGGGACACCCTGTATAAGATATCGTATAAATCATGGAGAATAGGAACTTTGTTGACTTTTGTATGTTTTTAGTATATTAGCAAGTAGAGAGTTTTGAAGCCACGAGTTTGCCGAATTAAGGAAATCAGTAAAGGTGTGTGATAGCATAGATTCATAGTGACAGCAATTATTTACTTAAAAAGTTATAATCTGTTAGCGAACAAAATTTTTATTTCCATGTCAAAAAAAACATTTTTTAATTTTTCACTCCAAAACTAACAAGTAAGGGGTAAAAAAGCTAAGTATAAAACTTGTACCTTTTCCCCATTATGCAGTTCATACTGGTTTCAATCTCACTTATTTCCCTTTTCTGGAATAGGATTGCTGATTTCTAAATAAAAGGTCTAATATTCTAACATATATGAATGTATACGTTTAACATTTTAGAGTTCTAAGTTTAATTCAAAGCCTTAAAAAAACGATCTGTAAGTAAGAAACAATTAAAACTGTACATTTTAAAATACGAAGCCATAAGAAATAAACAATTGATATTCTTAGAACTAAAAATTAAAAAAATAATTAAAAAATCAAAAAATTACATAAACATTCTAAACATTACAAATCATTGATACTCAAAACTCATGAAATCTGATAATTGAAAAAAAAGAACAATTTAAAACTCCAAGCGTTTAAAATTTAATACTTTTGAAAGGAACCTATACACAAAAAAACAGTTTTAATTGATCCTAGTTTCGTAAACTAAAATTTAAATTAGTGCCAAGAAACCCCACCGAAACGACTCTTCTATACATTCCGTACTGGGTCCTCTATATAGTATCTGTGACGAGATGGGAGATTGCTTATGCGATGCATTTGATTTCGACTGATTTACCGCAACGCGCTCTGTATGCCTGAGACTTTCGGGAACTCAATTCTCAATGCAATATATTTATATTTTCCGATTCTTAGTCGAATATTTTAAAAAAAAATGAATAATTTAGAATAAAAAAATATATGATTGAAAGATCTCGAAAATGAATAATAGTTTGAAATGAAGTATTAAAGACTAAACGATTTGAAATTAAAAAGTTAAAATTGGGTTTCTCAGAATCAAAATTGATAAAAAAAGAACAACCTGCAATTTATATCTCAGTAATTGAATAATTTCAATTACGTAAGACTGGTTACAATTTAAGAGTTCTGAATTTCCACGTCGAACGCTAAATTTTTAATTCATCGAAAATTTGAAAATTGTGATTTTTTAAACGATTCATATGTAATTAAAATAATTGCAATTTCAAATGGAGTGTACAAAAATTGTAATACCACAATTCATGGTGAATAACATTTTTTTCCATTAAAGTAAGATAATGAAATTAGGTTCTATTCATTTTCAAAATTCTAGGAGCACAATTTTCTTCATTTGTAATTCGTAATTGTAATATTAAATTAGAATTTTTACGTTCTTATTAATCATAGTGGGATTTCATTTTGTTTAGAGCAATAACAATTAAAAAGTTTAGAATTTAAGCAGCTTTGACTTTGAAAGATTTTAAATTGTGAATTTTTAATCGCTTCGAATGAAAAATTATATTTCAATTACATTATTCAATTATGAGCCATTTGAATCACGAGTTTTGAAGACTGAATTAGTTTTATTTTAAAAATTAAAGTTGCTAATTTTTTGGTTTTGAGAGATTCTGATATACAAATTTTCAATTTCAAATTATTCAGTTTTAAACGCTTTTGTTATGAAAATATACACGATTAATTCCTTTTCATTTCAATTGTCATATTGTCCTTTTTTAAACTTTCCGCTAATTTAAAATTATTTAATTTGGAACGTTTACAATTCAAGATCATATAATACATTTTTCTTAAATTTCAAGCAGATTTAATTCGAATATATATAAATGTTCCAATTTTTTATATTTGCACATTAGAAAATAAAAATACAGGGACTTGGTCGAGCGTGATATATACCTGCATTTGATAATCTTCAAATTCATTTATTATCCACATTAAAGCTCCTATGTTTTCGTTCAAATATCGCGTGTTTTTAAATGTCTCTTGATTTTGAATGGCCATACTTTGACATGTTATATCTTTAGCAATATTAAATAAAATTTTTGTATTAATTATTACATCAATAATGTGAAGCTTCATTAAGAATTTGGCATTATCTACTTTTAGGTGAAATAATAAGTCTTTGTACTATAAACAATAATTAAGAGTCTCGTTTTCAACTTCTAATAATCTCAGAGATTTGTAATAGAGCTAAATAATTTTCATGGAAATGAAATCATAAAATGGCGTTATTTTAGAGTTTCTACTACCTATTTGTTGTTTATTATTATCGTTCTTTTATTTTTTTGTTAAACTGTAATGAATTCTTACGATTGTTACAAAGGCTAATTCTTCGGAAGCGGGATTGGGCGCTTTATAAACATAAGCCATCCCAAATTTTTAATACTAATTTTACTACTAATTACTACTTTCGCCAGTACCGCATCTCAAGCACAGGGGAGGGCCCCTTTCAAGAATTGACAAGTTTACGCTTGTGGCGTGAAAAAGATGCAACTTTCGGAAAAATATTCTCTGAAACAGTCAGGCCTAAAATTGTAGAAAGTAAAAATATAGGCGGGTAGTCTCGAGGGGTCGAGGACAGATCACTTTCTTTAGAATAGGATTTAAAACTGATGGTAAAGCAAAACAGGTATATACTCCCAGCGAAAGAATAGGCCAGCTTCTAAATCCACTTTGAGGCCTCCTTGAAAATTTGAGTAATTCTTAATTAACTTTTGTGTTGAGTTATGCCTTTCAAATATACATAGGAAATTTCGGGGCTTTCTATTAAATATTTCCAATTTAAAACAATCATCTTGCCTCTTACATACTATTGCAAAATTTTAAGCATGTCAAATGAAATTAAGAAATTTTTATTTCATCAAAGTAAGGGGCCACTCTAAAACTACTGTACACTGCCATGGGCAGCAGGGAAGTGTCTGATTGTCTTATTTGTAACGCAGAAGGAGACGACAAATGTGACAGTACGATGCTGTGAAATATAATAGCGAATAAAAATTTTTGTAAATGCTTGAAAAAAAATTAGTTTATTTTAGAAGTACAAACTTCTCAATGCAGAATTGATACTCTTTCCTATATCCCCATCTTTACCCCTTGTTTAAAGAATTTCTCTTTTTCTACTGTTTTCCAAAAACTTCCCCTTCTTTCTTTTGTCCGCTTAAATTCAAACTGAATTAATAGAGCCCAAAAAGAAAAAAATGACTTTTTTTCTGTGTAAGGTAAATCTGGTTAATAACTCAAACGCTTAATATTATAGTTTCGGTTGAGAATTCATCTCTTTTGCTTAAAAACCTTATTATTTCATTAAAAAATAAATAATTTGTTGAAAACTCGATTTGTTTCTTAAATTAAAAATAATTTTTTGAACTAAAAAAATGTGAGAAAAATAAGAGACATTTCAAAAGACATTTACATTAAAGGTTTCAAATTTTTAAAAGATTCAGAAATAATTAAAAACTTAGAAACATTACAACAATTTTTTGACAAAATGTAGACCTTTGAAGGTTTAGTAAAAAATTTTAAAACGTATCAAGAATTTGGAAAAGTTTTAAGAGAATAAAAATTTGTTGGCATTCATCGATGGCGCAGATGTTATAGTGATTGTCCTATATTCCAACACTGCAGCCACGATGGCGCGGGTTCGATTACCGAAGCAGGAAGCGAGGCTGGATGTGCTTTCAGTAGGCTTCGCTTCTGTCCCTTGGTATATTACCCCAATGATAACCTACAGTTTATAATTAACCCTAAACTACAATTGATAACGACCCTGACAGTTGATTCGACTATAAAAATCCAGTTAAAAAAAATGTTTACTCAAAATTTATGGAAAAATTTGAAACGATTATTTATTTCAAGAAATTATAGTAAAGAGAAGATTAACAAATATTTAAAAACATATAAAATAATATCTAGCATTGTAAACCAGAATTCTTAAGACTTTAAGGTAACACATTTTATAATAATAAATTTGTTCTTAGGATTCATGGGAAAATTTGAAACGATTTGTTAATTTAAAAAAAAAATGAATTCAAAGAGATTATTTAAAAATATTTTAAACTATTAGAAAAAATTTCTAACACTCACGAAAAGAATTCTGAAGTTTGTAAGACAATTATTTTATTCTGAAAATTAAAAAAAAAAATAAGAAAAATTCGAGTAATTTTAAAAGATATTGACCAGAAGGCTTTAAGTGTTTGAAAAGTTTATAAAATTTGAAAACATTCCAAAAATTTGTTGAAAAATTGTTATAGGCTATAGAATTTTTCATAAACTTTTCTTATGTATGTGTATGCATGAGTGATACATGTGCGTGTGCCGGAAGTGTGAAGTAACTAGAATCCTATAGAATTCGGAAGAGGGTATGAGCGCTTGCGCTGAGAAAAGTAGTCATGACAGATCCGGAAGAGGGCACGGATAAAACTGCGAGCAGGTGCGTATTGCACGTTAGTTAGTTAACAAAGGGCGACGAGCTGCCTTAGACTTTTGTTTCTTGTATCAGGCGTGAGTGCGCAAAATGTATCAAATTTTATTCTTATGATTTTAATAAACTGAACTGTCTTATTCAATCCTAACTTTGGACTTCTCAGAAATCAGAAAGCTACAATCAAAACTCATGCTCGAGACTTAATTCTTATTTTGCAAACAGTTTTAACGTGGACGCAGCAGGCTCCTGTTCCTTTTAGGGTGCTTGATTCACGTGAGTCTCCTCGCCTTTCACAATTCTCAAGGAGCTGTATTTAATCTTATTTCCCATATACTTTGGGTCTATACAACTAAAATTGGAATATTCAATAAGGTCAAGATTTCCTGCATCGCAATAACCTACTTTTAGCAATACCCAAGAACAACCACATGAGTACCCAGCCCCTCTCACAATTCTCAAAGAGCTTTACAACTGTGTAAGTAGGAATTCCATGTATTTTCAGTTTTCGAGTGACAACGCATTCGCTTATTTGAAAATGATCTTCGCAGTGCTTTTCTTTTGTGTTGGTTTGACGTGTCTGTCTTAGAAAAACCAACAGTAGTCTGCCAACATATAACTATCCCAAACACCTCGATATCTCTTTTAAAAATCTTTTAAATCCTGGTGGAATCTTCCACTCTGCTCTTCACTAAAATCGCCTAAATTTTAGGAAAGTAACGAATGTTAGCATGACAACTGACCAAGACGTCATGGGCACCAGGATCCAGGGACTTTACCGGGTCCCGGAACAAGTCCGTCACCCACCGTCATCGCGTAAAAGTGCCCTGAATGACGACACACGGTAAAACTGTATTTTAGAATGAAAGGGTTATGCGGCTACAGCGTTAGAAGTTTAAAGGTGATCGAGTTCTAGAGATGTGGTGTCATGGAGTTTTAACTGTACGCCTCAAAATATTTTTTTGCAGCATTTAAGAGTTGTGGGGTTATGGGGTTTTAGGTAAAAGGGTTATGAGGTTTTTGAGTGCTAGCGTTATAGGTTTTTGGGGTTATCGGGTTATTGAGTTTCTGGGTTATGTAGCATATGGCTTGTGAGGTTATGAAGTGATGGACGTATATAAAGTTGATAAAGACGTAGATAAAGCTAAAACTCTCCAAAACAGAGGTTTGAAATTTGTGTCTTAGTTTTTTTTGCTGCATTTTGGATTTAAAGTTTATTGGGATTTGAGATGTATGAATATTGAGGTTATAAATGTTGAGGGTATGGGTTTACGGGTTATAACTTATCGATATCAACGTTATTGAGCTATAAAGGAATATGGTTATATAGCTTAAGGGTCGATACTGTTGGCTTTATAGCTTCAAGCTATTTTTTGAGGATGGAAAAAGACGCTAACGTGATGGGGCAAAACAGATTTCGGATTCGGTTTCAGCGACCCAAAAAACATATAATCCGCTTGGTCTGGTTAAGGGAACCCTCCACTCACTTATTGTGGTCCTGTGTAATCGGTCGACATTATTTTAATGAATTTAAGTAATTTGTTCAAAGGCATATTGCCTCTGGAGACGAGAAGCTACAAGCGCCATTAGGGGACGGATCTGATAACGTCAATATGGAAAATCAACCGCATAATCAGCCCACCGACCCTGTGTATTACCGAGTTGTGCCAAATGGAGGACAAAATCACCACCCGTTCAATGCAACCGTACCAGGAACAAAGTGCGGAGTCAACGAATATCAAGAGCGGCACCACGAAAATGTAAGTCGTGTAGCGAACCGGCCAAAAAGGTAAGATGTTTTAGTTGTGATAAAATCGCTAATAAATATGATTTGATTCGCGAATAAAATGTCTGTTAAAAAAGAGTCCAGTAAGCAAAATGCAAACTCATTAAATCGGACCTTATCAGTAACACACCGCTTGAAGCCTTCGTGGACACGGCAAGGTCCGTATGCACTATTAAAGTAAAGCACTAGAGGTGCAACAATTGCTACAGGATTTTTTATTAGAGCCACGAAAGTCCAGTTAAGGGGTTTTGGTACGAATGGAAATTCGGTAGAATTACCCGGTACAATCAGTAGGATCCTTAGAATAGATCGAGTTAAGCCACGCGAAGTCCCTTTCCGAGTTGTACCCGATGAAGTACAGAATTTCGAGGTTATGGTCGAACGTAATTTTACGGAATAATCCGACCCAGAATAATCCTGTTGTGAAGAAATTCAACAGAAGGAATAAGATGCATATTCGTTGCAGATACTTAATTCCTCGCTCATAATTCGGAAGAACAAATCTGCTGGATGAAACGTTTGTTTTCTTTGGAGAGTATCCTTTATAGATGTCACATCCTGAATGCGGTTCTATGGCACGCCCAGGTACGTTTAAGTATCTCCAGCGCAAAGGTGTCATACAGCGCTTCTATTGACGAGCTCAGGGTCTTCAGGGATGACATTAAGTTTTCCTCGCTTCAAATAAACCTTGGCGCATTTTTCTAATCTAAATTCTTTTCCAATTTGCTTAGTATATCGTTCGAAAATCCCTAGAGCTAGATGTAAAATACATGAGTGACCTTGTGTTTTCGATTTGCCGGTTTCCCGTAAAAGTACCCTTGGAATGACGAAGTGCTGGAGACAGTGGCAATAATGTGAGGCCAAAAAGAAGTGGGCTTATGGTGTCGCCCTGTTAGACATCTTTTTGAAAGGTTATCTTGTAAGTTGTCGCACGATTTTTTCCAGATGAGATAGTAAATCTGGTTTTCCAAAGCGGCATCAATCTCTCTATGCACCTCACGATTTCATCGCACCTCACCTTTAAGCTTTCCAAAAGACAGATGATAAGTTCATGGGAGGTCGAATCGAAAGCTATCCGGTAATCAATCTTGGCCAACAATAGGGCACGCTGGTAGTATGCTGCATCCTTGCAGAAACATCTATCGATGAGCAGGTCCTCCCGACATCCTGCTACGTCGTTCTTTAAGCCACGTTGTTCATACATTTCTTGCCACACAGGTCCGATTGTCCGAACAATCCTATCACTTAGGATGACTTTGATGATAGTATACAGTGTGTTCAGACAAGTGATTGGCATGTAATTCTTTGGGTCAGCTAAGTTGCCCATTTTTGGCAGGGGAACTGAGCGCCATTGCACCAACCTTACGGAATTGGCTCCTCCGACTTTAAATATGAGGTGAAAATACGATCCAGATGCTGATGGGTTTTCTCTGACTCAGCTCTCTCTCCGCTCTAGACTTCTGTTAGCACCAGATAATATTCTTATTCTCTCAAAAATATGCTGTCTGATGGTCAGCAGCTTTGACTTGTTAAGTGTACGATAACGGACTCGGAGTTTGCGCGCAAACTTTCGAACCTTGAGTGTAAAATTCCTGCCAAACGTTATGAAGTTAATCACACACTGAATGCGGATTGCGTACTGTCTTGCCCAGCCTATCGTTAGCGCGAGTTGATGCATTCGTCTTTTGGTCTCATGATCAACCGTTGGTTTTCCTTTACGAATCGCAACGGCTAAAGCTCTCGGTGCATTATACAAACCACAATTGATAGTCCAGAGGTCAGATTCTTCGGAAAATTGTCAACGGAACTCTTCATCCATTTCAGCCAGATCTTTAGGCTTGGGAGAAGCATGGGTGTTGATGTTTCTCCGGGTCATAAAGCATCGCTCGTCCTGTATCGGATGCCTGCCTACGGTTGGTCTTGTCACTTTTCTTTCTCTGCTGGCGGCTTGTTCTGACTCTGGTAGAGTAGGCGCTTCCCTTACAAAGCCCCTTTTTGGAGTACTTCAACATTATGTAATTATTCTACAAGGCGTAGCATAGGACACCAATTTGAAAAAAGTGGACATCTCTGGCAAAATTTTTAGAAATTTTGAAAATAAACTATAATTAGTTGTTCAAGTACTTACATAATGTTTTTGAAAATTTTACTACTCCAAACAATGAAAAAATATTGCATTTCAATCAGAAAATAGGATTATTTTTACATTTTTGGGGAATAAATAATTGTTTAAATAAATTGAATTTGTTTAAACAATTGCAAATTGTTTGAAAAGTCATAGTAAATATTCAAATGGACTATTAGTAATTATGTGTATTAAAAAAAACGTATTCCTGAAGAAAATTTAAGAACTAAAACAATTGATACAAGTGAAAACAGATTTAAAAAATATAACAAGGAAATTTAAAACTGATAACCTTGAAGATGCCAAGCAGTGAAAAAAGAAATAGATTTCTCAAAATTAAAAAAAAATCGCTCTCAATGAAGACTTTTTTCCATCAATTAAGCTGATAGATCTATTCATTAACAAAGAATACAAAATCACTGAGATCAAGAAAGCTAAATCAAAGATCGTCTGAAAACGTTCGTAATCATTGAAAACAAATGTTCTGTTTTTCTACCTCAAGGAATCGGAAAACTATTATTCGAAGAGGATAAAAACCTGTTCATGAAAACGAAACAAGCCTGCGCAGATTAGCACCTTGGTATGATGAATTTTGATGGAAAATGCAATTCAATTAAATTTATGGGAAAAATATATAAAGTATGCTGTATTTAACGTATCGTTAAGTATCTGAAATCTTCAGTGTCATCTACATCATCACGCCTTTTGCTCTTCGAAATCAAATACTACATTCAAATACATGCAATCTGAATTCGTCATTCACCAAACAAATGATCGTTGGTGCTAAATTTAATAAAGATGAAAGTTAGAATCATCAGTGAAACTTGTGGCTATTCATCCTCGTGTAAGTATAACCCAGATTCCTGAAGAGTAGAAACTATTCAAAAGTTACTTAAACCTCATGTTACTGTTCTTTAATGGCCAAGAAAAGCAACAATCCATCGACAGTGGAAATTTCCATACACACATGACTATATCTTACAGAGATTATATACATTGTACTACAAAAAAAAATTTGGCGTTCATCAGGAAATTACTCCTGGTATCAACCGATATCTTCTGGAACACAGTGTTATGCCGTTCCAAAACACAAAAAATGTAATAATTAAAACCAGCGCTGAAGGTGTTTGTTGTAATGCGAAATTACCTTGTGTGAAAAGTGTCAAGTATTATAAAGGATGTCCCAGACTCAAGTGTCTGAACTTATATGACTGTATACAAATAAAGAAACAACATTTCGAAAATTCTTTTTCCTGGACCAATCAGGAGCGCGGAATAAACAGTTGCGAGTGGGTAAGCAGCAGTCTAATGTAGTATAGTGACCGCTCTTCTCTCGTCGCTAACCCCACTGCGGGCAATCTCTTCAATAACACAGCGTTGTAATCCCGCCTGCATAAGCACGTCTGTTTATATTGCGTTTCTGAATGGTCTAGCCTAAATATATAATAACTCAAAAACTAAAACTTCAACAGATCTTCGGAAGCAGAATTTTCGATGAATTGAACAGTAAGGCAATGAAAAAACTTATATTTACTAATCTCATGCGATTTGAAATTCTGCGTCTTGAAATCAATACTTTTTTAAAATATTGTTTTTGATTACAGATTCCATTGCTGCAGTTTCATCTTCACCCTTCTCAGTTTTTGGAGGAACAGCTCATGCAAATTTCGAAAAAATATCAATTACAGTTAACCTGTATTTGCAGCCTTTGTTTTTTTTTTTATAAGGTTGCATTTCAACAAGATCCGCTTGCTAAGTCTCATCAAGGCTACGGATATCAAAATGACGACGTTAAGAGTTTCTTCTAGCAGGCTTATGTAGCTCTTTCACCAGTTGCAGCTTCTTATCACCCATTTTTGAGCGGGTTCAGCTTGGCATCCGACTGAGAAATAAGGTCTAAATTGCGATGTGTCAGTTATTGAATTGCATCTATATCAACTCTCAAAATATTTAAACTTTTATTTGTGAAGTTTCTAGCGTTTTAATCATCATGTTATTGTTAACAACTTCAGTTCGCAAGGAAGCTATGATATAATGCAGTCTGAATTTCATGCTGCATCACGTGTTGTATCATATTTGAATTTGATGTGTTATTTAAATCTTTTGAATAAGCTACATTGCACATCTTTTTCTTTTCTATATCACAATGCCCATCTGTGGTGAATTTGAATCTAACTCCTGGTGGAAGAATTTTTTAAAAACTAACTCTTCAAAAACTAACATCCATCCACACATTATCTCTAAGCCGATCCTGCATTCCTCGCTTCGCATCGCCTCGCACGCATGTCGCTATTTGCTCGCCTCGCACGCATGACGCTATTTTTCGCTTTGCCTTCGCTTGCCACTTTCCTTCTCTTCTTCCCTATCTTACCTAATACCCCCTTCATCAATGCCACTGCCCTTTTGTCCCCCCTTTCATGCAACAATACCTCCATGCTTATCCCACTCCTTTCCACCTCTTTACACTCCTCCAAACTGTGTTCCACTTTTGCATCCCCCTTCCCGCACAATTCACACATCCTCTTCTCTCCAGAAAGCCAGAACCTATTATAACTCTCCATGCATCAGCACCTCATTCTTGCTATAAGTTCCTGACTTCCTTGCTCTCCTTCCTCACAAAAATATTGCGCCCTCTCCCTTGGCATAATCCACACATAGTTCCCATTAAACCTTGACTCTCTATTTCTCTCCTCCCCTGCTTCCTTCTCTCTCTCCATGCTGTTCCTTTTAACCAAGTCATACACCCTGCTTCCTTCCTCATTTATCCTTCTTACTACATCCATCTGTAATCCATTCGTTCTAAAATACCTTTCCCTTTACACCTACAACCTCTTACCCCTACGCCTGTTCTCCTTCTCCCACCAAAATTCACTAACCATCATACTTCATCCATCTGTAATCCATTCGTTCTAAAATACCTTTCCCTTTCCACCTCCAATCTCTTACCCCTACGCCTGTTCTCCTTCTCACACCAAAATTCCCTAACCAGCTTACTTCCCACCTCTTATAAAAACTTCTCATATTTACACGCTCAGCTCCCCGTTATAATGGCTAAACTCGTTTTTCCTATCTCCCTCCTGACAATATAGTACGGCGCATTCCTTGCTAATCCCATTGTCCACTTTACATACCTCTCCTGTATCCTATTTACCTCCTCACCTACCTTCAACCCCCACACCACCAATCCGTAAAATAAAACACTCATCAGTAGCGAATCGAAAAGTTTCATTCTCCTTACAAAATCATCCGCAAACAACCTCTTTTCCAGCCCCCACACTTGCCTCATTACATTTGCCCTGCTCACTCCCTCTTTTACATGACCATCCACGCCCACATTCCTCCGCAACAGGAAGCCCAGGTACACAACGACTACCCGCATTTAACTCTAACCTATTTTTGTACAAGTATCTTCTCAAAGTTTTCATCATCTCCTTTAAAGCCTCTTCGCTCTTTGCTAGTAGCACTATGTGATCATAAGCAGATCACATAGTGCTGCCAGCAAAGAGCCTATCCTTACCCCTCCTACCACTCCGGCCGCTAGCTTACTTTCCATATCTGCGACTGAAATTTCAAACAGCGTTGGGCTAAGCGGGCACCCCTGCCTCCACCCCCTATCCATCCAGAAACCTTCAGAGATTCCCTCCTCTCCTCTCACCCCATTGTTCGTCTCCTCATATACCTCCCTCACAATTTCGATCAGGCCTCTCACGACTCCCCTTTTGACTAGTTCTCTATCCACCACGTGCTGCAAAACGCAAATATTGTCATTGGTACTCCTTCCCTCCCTAAAGCCCGCTTGCGTCTCCGGCAGTAGGCCTTTCCCCTCAACATCCTTCCGCAGCCTATCTGCCAGCACCATCGCGTATATTTTGTACTCCGTATTCATTAGCGTAATTCCTCTATAAATTTCCTGCCTCTCCATACCCCCTTTTTTATACAGTGATACGATCACCCCCTCCCTCCACCCTCTACGGAATCCCTCCCCCGCCATAATTTTCTCACTACCCCCATCAGCCTCTCCCTTACCTCTTGTGTGCCAAACAGCCATGCTTCGTTCTCTACCCCGTCCAGCCCTGCTGCTTTAAACCTTTGCAACCTTCTTATCTGCCTCTTTATCTCCTCGACATGCAGCTCCTCTGTATCTACCTCCTTTGTTCTTTTAATCCCCTCACCTATCTTCCGTGTATTTGATCCCCGAAACAAATATTTAAAAAATTCCCTCCATTCGTCACTCCCTATCTTTTCACTTATTCCACCCTACGTTTCCTTAACCCATTAATTATCTTCCACGCGTCCCCTTCTGTCTTAGAATTTCCGAAATCCTCTTCCAGATTTTTTTCCTTTTCCTGCTCTTTCTTCTTACACATTAACCTAAACTACTTCCTCATTTCTACGTACTCTTCCCTTTTCGCTCTTCCTTCCTTCCACTTCCTGTACTTCCTTTTCACCTTTCTCTTCATCATTTTACATTCCCTATCCCACCACGGCTTCACCATTCCTTTCTTCTTCTTTCCCAATACCTTGCTTTGCACACACCCTTGTACTTTATCTTTCAGATCCTCCCATATCTCTTTCACCGACTTCAGCTTGCGATCCCCAACTGCTCCTGATACTTCTCTGTTGCTTCTCTTGTCCATGACACCCTCTCCCCTAACAAACCTTCTTTCTCACCCTGCCTTTCACCCGTCTCCCCCTTTATCCACAAACTTAATGGCTGATGGTCCGATTCTAGCCATCCTTCTACTGCGAATTTCTTCATCTCCTCCCACCCTTGAATTTTCATTGTCACATTGTCTATCACAGATACCCCCATCTTACTCACATACGTGTATTCTCCCTCTTCGTCCCCTGCTACCATACCATTCGCCACAGGCGATCCTCTGTCCTCCATCCAGTCTCTTAGAATCTCCCCCTCTTTATTTATTAACTTATCCTTCGATTTCCTTTCGAAGCTCTCCCCTTTTCCCATCCTTATTGTACACAGTCTCAAACTTGTATGTTACCTCTCCTATCTTTACTGCCCTCATTTGCACGTCCTGTCCCTCTCCCTCTCCATGCACTTCTTCCTCTAATCCATCCCTAACCCCTGTTATAATTCCCCCACTCGCCCTTCTTTTCCTCTTTACTCTGACTGCCTCCTGCAGCCTCCAACTATACCCCTTGGCAACTTTGGCTCTACACTATTCCATTCCTTTCTCCCTACCCACGTCTCTATCAATCTCACCACATCAAATTCCTGGATATACCTCCAAAAATCCTCATCTTTCTTCTTCACCCTTGCTACGTTCCAGTACAGCACCTTTAACACTCCTGCGCCCTGCTTTACTCCCACCCCCCTACTTCCTACGAAACAAATTACTCTGCACTTCCTTAAAAACCTCCTTCTCCTCATCATATACCCACATTTTCTCCTCTATTTTTATTTTCCGATACCCTACCTTTGCCGCTCTCTCTCTCTCCACTCCTCTCCTTCCTAGCCCTGTAGTTCAGCATTCTCTGCACATCCCTTTCCTTCCTCGTAAAGTGTTGAGAGATGAAAAACTTCTTGTCCTTAATCCTATTTTTTTACGCATTACCCCCAATTTTCCTTCCCAGCTCTCCAAATCCACAACCACCACTTTATTCTCCTTTCTCCCCTCCATCCTAACTTTCTCTATATTGCCTTAAACCCACCGTATGCTCTGTACCAGCGCTGCCACCCCCTCCCTTTCTTCCCCACTCTTTAACTTTAATCCTCTTATTAAAATATTAATTCTCCTACCTGCCTTTTCTCTCCTCTCCATCCTTAACTCCATTGCCCTTATCCTTTCCCTATCCGCTCTCTCCTCCTTTTCATTCTTGCGCTCTCCCACTTTCTCTTCTATCATGTTCTCCACCCTCTCCCAAATACCTTGCTTCTCGATCTCCCTCCTTTCAACTAATTCCCTTTCCGACCTGCCCTCCACCTTCTCGTTAGTTCCGCCCTTTCCTTCTACTCCCTAATCTCTTTTTCCATTTGCTTCATTTTATCATCTTTTTTCTTCTTTACGGACGCCACTTCTCTCTGCAATCCTTCTACTTGCTCCCTGAGCTCTTTTATCTCCTTTTCCCATCTCTCATCTCTTACCCTCAAGTCCTCCCTCATACCTTCCATCTGCTCCATCGCCCCACTTACGTCCTACCTCAACCCTCTGACCTCGTCTATCAGCACCCCGAAAGCCTCCTTCTCTGCCTGCCCCTCCATTTTTATGGAGGTTGACCTACGTGTCCGTACGCTCTTTTTAAAGGGACTCTCTACCGCATTTTTCTCCGGACTATCTTTGCTGTCTCTTTCTATTCAAGAGATCCTCCCCTTCACTCGAGTTAGACACTCTCTCCCTTGCTTTGGCGTTTCCTTTGTTCCGATCTTTCCCTCTCCCTGAAGCGCCACTCGACACCGGACCACGCCCAGCTGGCCGTCGTGGCCTGTTGGAAATTTCGTCCCCTTCGAGTTCACTACATGCACTGCCTGTACTCTCGCTGTCCAGCTTCAGCTCTTTCGCCGCTAACTGTGACCTATCCATGCAAAGAAGTACATCCTGCAGCCAACAAATGTCTTTTAAGTTCGTTCTCGCTTACTGCCCAAAATTTTGCTTTTTTTTACACTATTTCCTCCCTCACAGCCCCTGCAGACACCCTTTACTCTCCTCTAATACCCCCCAGCACTACTAGAACCACCCTTGTCCAGAATGAAGAACCAAACTCCTGACCACAAAACTACACTGCTCTGTTGCCAACCTAACCTCACTTTACCTATTTAGCTAAATTCCACCCCACAACTACAATGAAAATTAGTTTTTAACTCCCCAATTCACCCCTCACAACTCTACTCACCTTTTATTCTTCCACCCTCACACTCTACTCACACCTTCCACACAAAATCCGCAAAACTCTCACCACCTGCCCCTGCACACTCTCTCCCACCGCCACCAACATGCCCAGATTGGTTAATAAATAATTCCAGCCTCTCGTAATTCTTCAATAACTGATATAACTTCATTTGCGTGAGTTCGATTTCCAGCAGCTTAAGATGCTAAAAGCAAACGTAGTCTATCAACTAATTCATTTGTATCATCCCAATAAATGTAGTCTAACTTATAAGCCTCTGTTCCAATAATATATTCTGGAATTAAACCTTTGCCTAATGAAGAGCGCTTTTTAATTTATTTATTGTTAGTTTTCAAAGGTGCAACAAGAATTCGTTTTTTTCAAAATTTGTATGCTTAAAAGATTTATTGTCAAGAATACCCCACAAACTTTATAATGTTTTGGATGCACAGTTGTTGAAATTACAATTTTTTTATAATTTTCAAGATCTTCATTATTTATAATAGTATTATTTGGTATCTTTATAAACAAAAGTTCAGGCAAACCCAGTCTTTGAATATATTAGAGTACCTATATTAATAAGATTTTTATTGATACTTATCGAAGAATCTCCAATCATTAGTCTGTCTTTCGATAGTTTACGCACACCATAAACATTGTCTATATATCTCCTTCCCTTTCCTAACTTTTGAAAATAATCAATTGCGATATCATTCAATAAAAAGGGAGCTGATGTTTCTAAATCTCCTGAAGCCTCAAAATCATATGCTGACAAGAATGAAGTTTTATCATTTTCAACATTTTGCTCTTCAACTTCATTTTGAAAATCTTCTTCAGATTTGAAACGGTTCACTAACTTTAGAAATTTTATGCAAAATATATATATTTTTTTTATGCAAACCCTGCTTACGTGTATACATGTAAATACTGTATTGTTCAAAGTGCAACTGTCTATGCAGTCATTACATGCATCTTTATTGCTTTTCCAGATTAAGAAAACAGTCAAACCCTTTTCTATACCTTCGTGCATTCAGATTTCTATCCTCATCAATTACAACAAATCCATTCTTATCATACTAGGAAGGTAATCACACCTCTTTTAACCTTCGCTCCCACTTCTGGGTCAAATTGACCCGTACCTCGAGTTTGGTTGCGTATACCTTTTTCAAATATTTTTGTTTTCAAAATTTTTTTTTTGTTAATAAATTATCTTTTCGATTTTTTTTAACTTATCCCACCAAATTTCGCAATAGTTCTAGTATATGTGTGATTTTTTTCAAATGAATTGGTTAAGCC
>JAAAKG020078370.1:0-16920 GCA_010014905.2 Druon quercuslanigerum | reverse complement strand
GCTCCAGTGATTAGAACATGTAAGACATGGTTTCGTCAATTTAAAAGTGGAGATTTCGATTTAACAGACAATGAACAACCTGGTGCAGTGAAAAAGTTCAAAGACGAGGAATTGCAGGCGTTATTGGATGAAGACCCAATCACAATCGCAACAACAATTGACACAAACACTAAATGTGGCCCGAGGAGCAATTGGTCAACATTTAAAGGCCATGGGAAAATCTAAAAATATGAAAAATGGGTACCAAACCAAATGAACGATAGAAAAATAGAAAATCGAAAAACCATTTGTGAAATGCTGCTGGAACGGTTCGAAAGGAAATCTTTTCTGCATCGAATTGTCACGGTGGACGAAAAATGGATTTATTTCGAGAACCCGAAGCGGAAAAAATCATGGCTTTCACCTGGTGTGGTGTACTTCGAGTTATTAAAAACTGGTGAGACGGTGAATAGGGATAGCTACCAACAACAAATTATCAATTTGAATCATGCGTTGAGCGAAAAGCGGCCGGAATGGGCCCGAAGACATGGCGAAGTTATCCTACAACATGACAACGCACCGTTTCATACCGCTAAAGTGGTAAAGAACACATCAAAAGCATTTAATAGGGAAATACTATCGCACTCGCCGTACTCTCCAGACCTCGCCCCGTCCGACTATCACCTTTTCGCATTGATAGGACACTCAGTCGCAGAGCAGTGCTTCGCCAATTTTGAAGAAGTCGAAAAATGGCTCGTTGAATGGTTTGCCTCGAAAAAGAAAAAATTTTTTTGGAATAGTATCCATTATTTGCCTGAAAGATGGGCTAAATGTGTAGAATCCAATGGTCAATACTTTGAATAAAAACTTTTTGAGATTCCCTTGAGGATTTGGTGTTTCCTTTATTGAAAAAACCGGCAAACTTCAACTAACACCCCTGGTAATTCAATATGTAAATTAATTGCTTAAAACAAATAATATCTGTAGAGTTACTACTAATAAAGTGAAAGTGAAAATATTACCTTGAATATATGCCTTAAAAACAAAAGATCGGGCTCAGCCTGAATCTCTGGTAGGCGACTGCGCGCGAATATATTTGAAATTAAAATACCTGCAAATTGGGTTCCAGGAATTCTCATAGAAATAATCTTAATACACGCAACGATCCTAATGTTCGTAATGTAATTTTTTGTTGCAATACCCGCACAGATTGAGAAACAAGTTTCTTCTTTTCTGCCACTCCGATAAGTTCGCTCAAATTTTCATTCTAGTTTTTATTCACGTGCGTGTGTTATGAAATGCAGCAGCGTCATCCGACATGAAAACTTTGGCCTGCATAACACCCACTTTCCATTTAATTAAAAAAAAAAATAAATTGAAGATGACTTCGTCTGATCGATTAGAGAAACAGAATGCAACTGGACATCCTGATCTGAAATGATCCACCGTCATAATTGTGTGTAATTGCATATCGTATTGATTTTTATCCATACCAAATATTTTTAGCTGCTCTCCTTGAAAGTCATTCATAATAATAATCTAAGAAAAATCTCATTTTCTTAGTATGTCTAAAACTTCAACTTCTATATACTTATCCTGATCTTTAGAGTACAAAACTAGAATTTCTGTTTTGAGCGCTTTCGTTATTGAAGCCACAACTTTATGCTGCTCGCATTATTTTTCTGTCGTTTTGTTGCATAATCTATGTTGAAGTATCGTAAAATTAGAAATTAATATAAAATTAGTTAGAATTGTTTCATTCTACACATGGAAACTTTACACAATATAAAAATTAATAATATTTCATATAAACTCTACACCGTTCTATTTCACACGAGGAAACTATCTCCATAACTCTGTTTAATTCTACAGGGTTTAATTTAGCGAAAAATAAGATAAATTCATTTTCTGAATCACAGGGATGGCAATTGAGTATCTGTCTTCTCTCCATGAATTTAAAAAAAAAAAGATTCCTCAGGTTCGAGAATATAAACAACGCTTATTTACATGGCTCGTATGGGCAAATTATTCTGGTTTTCTTTAGTTTTTTACGGCATGGATGTCTCTTGCCGATGTGTGTATCTAACGATTTCTCATTAGGAAATTTTTTGACGCAAAATTTACAAGCGGAGTCTTTAGCGAGCAGAAGCTCTGAGAGTGGTTCATCATCATGCAATTTTCAAAAATGTCTGTATAAATTTTTTCTTTATGAGAATGTTTTACCACAATATGGACATTTGATTACTTGCTTACACTTCCATTTGTTACAGAATTTTCTTACAACTACCTCTTAAAACATGACATCCATCCACACCTTATCTCAAAACCGCTCGCTTTTATAGCCTTGCCTTCCTCGCTTCGCACGCATGTCGCTACTTTGTCCGTTTGCCTCACATTGTCAGCCTCTGCCTTCGCGGCTAAAAACTAATAATTTTCTACTATTTACAATATTTACACTTTTTTCCTCATATTTCCTTTCCTATTTACAATCTTTTATTCTCCATTCCTCTTCCTCCTTTCTTCTCTTCTTCTCCATCTTACCAAACAGCCCCTTCACCTATTTCCCTTATCCCCCTTCACCACTGCTTCATGTTTGCATCCTTCTTCCCGCACAATTCACTCATCTCCTTCTCTCTAGAAATCCAAAACCTATTATAATATCCTATGCATCCACCTCACATTCTCGTTGTAAGGTTCTCTTTTCTCACAAAAATATTGCGTTCTCTCTTCTCCCCTGTTTCCTTCTCTCTCTCTCCATGCTGTTTCTTTTAAGCACCTCATATATCCTCCTTCCTTCCTCGCTCATCCTTCTCACATCAACCATCTCCAATCCATTCGCTCCAAAATACCTTTCCCTTTCCAAACTTCCCGTTATAATCCCTAAACTCGCTCTTCCTTTCTTCCTCCTGACCATAAAGTTTGGTTATTGTTTGCCAACTCCAGTGTCCACTTTACATATATCTCCTGTATCCTATTTACCGGAAACCCTCTCAGATTCCCTCCACTTCTCTCATCCTATTTTTCGTCTCCACATATACCTTCCTTACCCTTTCGATCAGGCCTGCCTCCATTCCCCTTCTCTTTCATTGCTTCCAACAATTTCCCCCGATCTACTGAAGGGAACGCGCCTTTCAGATCTACAAAAAAGGCGTACAGTTTTTGACCCTTTTTAGCTAATTCTCTATTTACCACGTGCTGCAAGACGTAAATATTGTCGATATTTCTCCTTCTCTCCCTAAAGGCCGCCAGCGTCTCTGGCAATATTCCTTCCCCTTTAACATAGTTCCGCAGGCTATCTGCCAACACCATCGCGTATATTTTGTACGCTGTATTATTTAGCGTAATTCCTCTATAATTTCCCTACTTCTCCCTATCCCCTTTTTCATACAGTGTTACGATCAAACCCCTCTCTCCACACTCCTGGGAATCCCTCCCCACTCCTGGAAATCCCTCTCATCTATAGTTTTCTCACTCCCCCCTTCAGCCTTTCCCTTACATCTTGCGTGAAGCACCCCCCTGGTACTCAAGCCACAAAGCCTATAGTTCCCCATCCGTGTTGATTCTCGAGGCAGTACTCTGAATCCGGCCATCTTCGTTGCGTGTTTTTGGATCTCGGCGGCTTTTCTTTGTTACCAACTTTCTGAGATTATACCTTTCAGGTGCCAGGCCTACCAATTGCACAGCAAGGAACCTCATTCCTTGTCACTTGCAAACAAAGTGATCCTCGCCAGCTATGCAATCCACAAGCCTCCTTAGCAGGCCAGGGTGGGGGGAGCGATCCGTCTGAGGTCATCAGTTAGACACACAGATTCGAAGCACTCTCCTGGTTTGTTATGGAAGAGTATGTGTGTGTATGTTCATTACTCGAAAGCGTCCAGCGCCCATCCCGCGTGGTTGCCCCCGTACGAAGCCTCCAAGCGCAAGGAGATCGCTGAGTCATTTAAAAGTCTTCTCAAAATCAGATTCGACCCCCAAGGTAGTGCCGTCGTACGGAGCTTGTTTATCCATGGTATGGCACCAGCTTTTCCTGAGGAAATCTACAGTTTAAGTAGGGTTCCGAACTACTACTACATAGAAAAATTTCCACTGGTACCGGCTCAGGGATCGAACCTCAGACCTCCTGCATGATAGTCTGATGCGCTATCCTCCGAGCCACCGAGGCAGTAACTGTATCCTATACATAATGTAAATTTAAATTTGAGAATTAATATGCATAGTGCATTTTAACTACTCGTGATTCTAACATGAGTATCATTCCGTGTATTATTATCATTTCTATAAAACTAAATTTCTATAAATCTTTATATTTGTTACAGAGTTGGCTGTAGCGTTACGTCATAGACATGTATCAGCAATACCAGTTGGTGTACCTATTCCTAGTAGCGGAAACTACGTTTCTGTACAATTGCGAGGTGACCATGTTCTTACTGGATATCTACGTGAGTCAAATGGAGGAAATGTTACACAAGATCGCTTGTATGTACGATTTCCGAGTCGCCCACCTTTAATTGCAGATCTGGAAATTCGACATAATAAGAATAATCCAAATTTTCGACAAAACCGCTGTTTCATACAAATAAGACCCAATGTTTTCTTATCAGCCTTTCTCAATACTAACATTCACACTGATGATATGGCTGAGTTCATTAGTGTCATTTTATCACAATATAATCATAATAATAATATTCGTAGGATTACTCTTTGGGGAATTCTACAACACTATGACGGTTATCTTCCTCCCTGGGCCCAACGTACTGGCTAATATTTTATTTTTATTAATTGCTATCTTGTTCATGAATTTTTCGAAACCAATTTTTTCCTCTCAAAATGTAACAAAGGCATGATTTACAAGTTTATCACCACGTCTTAGAGTTTAGGTTAAGTTGACGCATTGATCATGGTACACGATACGATAATGAGTGCGCACGCGCGCAGTACGATTATGAGGTTATAATACTCGTATGACTATTCATAACTGTAAAGTCGCCCGTCTCTCGTGTAACTACCTTTAGAACTAAGAATAGGAAAATAAAGTGCGTAAATTTTGCTTACATAAAAGTTTTTATTATTGATAAAAAATGTAGAAAGTAAATTAGGGACCGTACTTTAATTACGTAACAGATCAATGGGGAAGGGGGTCGAGACATTTCGCTACGATTTGTTGCGGCAGAGGGAGGGGGTCCTCCACGCATGTACATAATTTTTTTAAATTCGCAAAAACTTTCTCCAAAATATTATCTTTTTATTTATAAATTTTATTACTTTGTTGAATTTTTAATATTTTTCTTCACAAGAAATTCCTTTTCTTTGCAAATTCAACAGTGTTGTTAAAAATCCGTATTTTTGGCTTAAAAATGTAGAACTATTTGTTGAACTTTAAACATTTGTTTAAAATTCATATTTTGTTTCCGAAAAGTCTACTGAAATTTTTTTTGGATGAAAACTATTTTTTCTGAAGATTTTTAAAATGTTTCATCTGTTTAAGAAGAAATTTCAGCTTTTATTAATAAAAATTCAATTTTCCGGTTGAAAGTTCAACCTTTTTTTTTAAATTTATCTTTTTTATATTAAAAGTTACCTCTTTCTTGGACACAAATGCAAATATTTCCTAGAAAATTCAACAATTTTGTTGAAAAGTCCTGCTTTTTATTTCAATCAAGTGGTTTAAAAAAGTAAGACATTTTATTCAAATTTACTATACAGGTGTTAAAAGCAAAACTGAAACCTTTTCTGAGTGAAAATTCAACTTTCTTTTTTAATTTTTTTTTTAAAATTAGGAATTCAGCTATTTTAAGAGAAATTCTGTCTTTATTGGATAAAAATGCAAATTTTTGGTTAAACATTGAACTGTTTTGTTAAAGACATACTTTTCAGTTGAAAATGCCACTGTTCTGTTGAAAATTTAACTATTTCACAGAAAATTTAATTTTTGTTTAAAACTCTTATTTTGGTGTTAAAAACTAACTGAATCTTTTCTGGGTGAAAGTTCAGCCTTAAAAAAAAGTGTTTCCTTTTTCATTCAGAATTCATTTGTTTTAGTACAAATTTCAGCATTCTTCGACAAAATTAAAAATGCAACTATTTTATAGAGAATTCAACTATTTTGTAATATTTTCATGATCTTTTATTGAAAAAAATGGACTTTTAGCATTGAACATTAATTTTTTTTTAGAAATTTATTTACTTGTTTTAAATTCATATTTTGATCGGGAAAAGTGAATTGGAATCTTTTTTCACACAAAATTTAACTTTTAGTAGAAATATCATTTTGTAAATGAAAATTCAACTTTTTGGTTAAAAATTCTTTTTCTTGGTTTGAGTATTCGAGTATTTTGTTTGAAGCATTTGGTTGAATCATTTTGTTCAAAAATCATTTTTTTCTTAAATATTTATATTTTTATTTGAAAATTCATCTTTTTGGTTGAAACTTTAACTATTTTGTTAAAAATTAATCCCTTTGATTGATAATTCAACTACTTGGGTAAGAGTTAAACGACGTTTTTAAAAATTAAATGTTTGTTTGAATGCATATTTCTTTGCTTGAAAATCTAACTGTTTAGTCGAAACCCTTTTTTGTTTTAAAATTAATTTTTTTACTGTAAATTTAACTTTTAAGTTTTAATAAGATTGATTTTTTTTAGTGTAAAATTCCTTTTTTTATTAAAAAAAAATCATCTTCTTGGTTTGAAATTTAATGTTGTTAGGTAAAAATGCATCAGTTTCCTGCAAAATTAATATTTTTGCTCAAAACTCATATTTTGGTTTGAAACCCCAATTTTTGTAGGGAAAATTCGCCTTTTGGCTTCAAGTTTCAACTATTTAGATAAAGTTTTATTTCTTTCTGGAGCGAAAAATTCTTATTTTTTCAAAATTCATTTTTGATCCTAAATGTTTTCTTTGTCATAAATTTCATCCTTTTGGATTTAGACATAAACTATGAAACTTTTTTCTTGCAATTTACCTTTTGAGGTTGCAAATTCAAATGTTTAAAATACAATTGTTTTGCGAAAATTTAAGTATTTTGTAGAAAAGCCATCTTTTAGCCAACTAGTGTAACTAGTAACATATTTTTGGAAACTAAAAATTACGTATAGTAAGCGAGGGGGTGGGGGTAGAAAATATTTTGAGACGGTTTGTTACAGGGGAAAGGAGGGGACCAAGAGAGGAAATAGAATCCGTTACGTAATTTAAGTACGACCCCTAAGTAGATGCATATACTGCTTATCATTCAAATCATTTAAAACCTTTATCCAAATCAAGCGTTAACCCTTGTAATCCTGGTTAATCACATTGACTGCAATTTATCTCAGAGTCTAGCCCGACTGTCCAGTTGGGGTTTTCGGAAAAATTCTGGTAGGTCGGTACTATTTTATTTTGTTTCAGCTATTTGACTTTAAAAATTGAGCTACATCTTCATTTTCAACCATATATCTTTTCAAATTTTCCCGAGTAGATTTTCTGTATCAAATGATCCCTGCTCGCAGCGGTCAGGACTGTTAGCCATTTTCTATCTAACAACAAAATTTGCTACCTTTCTAGAAGCTGACTGACGGGCTGACATTCGGTCTTGTAATTTTTATGTCGTCTGCTTAAAACTAGAAACGCATCGCATCAATATATCCAACCACCGGCACTTAACACAAAACTACTGAGTGTTTTGTTTCGTGGTTTGTTTAAAAATATATAATATTTTGCTGGGCTGAGCTACTTCGAAATCAATTGTGCAAATACAGCTATTTTTAAAATAAATTTGACAGCTTTGAAACATCGCCATGGACTTTAAAGATAAATGGTAGTCTAACGAACTGACAACGCAAAGTTTCCGACGAAAAATTTCCAACAGAAAATTCTGAGCAGGGATGGGGAATGTGTAAGTAGTGATGGGACTAACAACGTTCTGAACGTCTTTTACCAGTAATTTACAGGTCATGTCTTGTAAATTGTTAAATGCGGTAAAATTCAAAATATGAAGAAATCATTAATTAAAAGTATATATTCATTTGTAAATTTTTTTTTTACACATTCCGAATTGAAATACATAAATAATTGCAAGGCAAGAAAAAAGAGACTGTAGATAATAATGAAATACATTTTTTATGTGCAAGATAACCGACAAATATCAATCCTTACGCTGCGGAATTTTTAAAACATGAATGGCTAATTTATAAAGGGTTTAGCGTGCAAATAAGGAATTTTCAGATTAAAAGTTTTGTATTGAATGTATAATAGAAAAAATAGCAAGACATACTCCTTTTAATCGACTTCGCAGTATTTAACAGAAGAGTATTAGGGAATCAAAAAATTGAAGAATTTAAAAGAAGGGAAAAGTACAAAATTTTAGTAGTAACCAGTCATATTTTAAAATTGGAATAATGTATCTAAATTGTAATATAATCAAAAATATTTAATTATAATTGGTTATTATGAAAATGAATTCATACATATTAGGGGGGTCCAAAAATGCATTGAAAAATTTTTTTCACTGTAGAGGGCAAGTCATGCCCCAAAAAGTTTCAATTTTTAGACAAAGAAAATCCGTACTTTTTTTGAAATTCAAATGTTAACACATGCCAACAGGCACTTCAAAAGACCATTTAATTAAAATGGGGAAATTTTTGACCTACGAAATGGATAATTTGAATATTTTCCATGGCTTTTTCAGCAATTCTTAATTTTTCAAATAAATTTAACTTAATTAAACTATTATTTATCTCCAATTTTATTCTAAGCAATCGTGTTCAGGGAATTAAATCTAATAATTGGTAATTTCTTGGAGTATTGCATTTCTTTAAAGACATTATGCAATTATTTATAAAATGATTTTTTATTGATGTTCAAAATTTCTAAAAATTAAGCCAAAGATCTGTAAATTTTTCTTTAATTGGTATCCTGCACGGAAAAAACAGTATAGCTGAGAGAGCTATATTTTAGTCCTTACAACGATAAAGTATAGTTCGTGGAACAACACTACCGTATTCCTAAATATCATATTGCTCCGTGCAGGATACAAGTTGGTTAACGTAACAATACAATGTATAGCTATTGCAAAAAAAAAAATACAATGAGAAATTTAAAAAAATGATAAAAAATAATTGAGGCTCTAGATTGCAGAAATCCGGTTTGTTCACTTGTTTGCTGTCAAATTATTAACAAAGAAATGTATGCACAAGCATGTCTGCAATTTAGATCCTCAAATACATGAATAATAAGAAATTAAAATATAATAGTCTAAGTATCTTAACTTCGTTGGTACTTAATTTTGAAAGAATGCGTATACTTTTGCAACCCCCAATCTTTCAATTTTTTCTTGAGCCACTCGTCCATCGCTTGTGAATTTTAATAAAAAATACGCAACCATACGCATACACGACACGCGTGAACAAAACGACAAGTTTTTAACAACCAAAAAAACGCTTCGAGTAAATTATGTTTCTTCTTAAATCGTAACGTATCGGTCCCGCAACAAATCTATATCGTTGTCTCACCTATACCGCATAGGTCGAGACAATACCCAGATGACAAGCGTGCGACGCATAGTACTAGCAGGCGTGCGAGACATGCTATGCGAGACATAACGCACGCATGCTGCCATCCCCTGTCGCAATACGGTGCGTGTGTAATGTTTCTCATGTCGCCATCACGGCGTGCTTCACGTATGACTGCGTAGAGCCTATCTGCAACGCACACGTGCGTCCCTGCTGCCGATAATTAATGATTAATCCCATAATAATCATCTAATTCAATCCTAAATATATTGTAAAATTGAAATATTTCAAATTCCCTCATATGAAGAAAATAATAATGATTAGTCTGCTTTTTCCCGAAAATTAACGTGAAAAATTTTTAAATATGTGCTCAGTTTTTGAAAATGATAATAGCCGTCGCGCGATGCACTCACTTGACTCCCTGCTGAACCAATCTGTGTCACCGTCATGCGTGCGACCTTTACACGTGCGAGCGATACGCATATTGTTATCTGGGTATATACCGGTACATGTCTAACAACTAAACTTTTATCGTTGCATTATCGAAATTATAATCCTGCGATGGCAAAATGCGCATTTCTGCGTGCCACACATTCAGGTTAGCTGTAATACGAAGATTGTATAGTTACGACAGGTATTCTACTAAACTAAAACTGTGTATAGTTCGAGCGGCAAAACTGGTTTTTCCGTGTATGCTACTTTTTGAACAATAATGACATAATTCTTAGACATTAGGTCTAATGCTTACCAAATTTCTATTTGCTTAAGCCATTTTCATTTGCTCAAGCAGGTTTTTTTTAATACGTTGGAGAAATAATATTTGAATAGAATGCATGAAAATTGGTTTTCTGACTGTATAGTCTATAGAAAGAATACATTAACTGGTTTTTAATCGTTGAAACAATTACTTTCTTTTTAATAGATATAAAATCGTACTTTCAGAACTAAACATAATATTGAATGATTTCGAGAAAGAAAATTCTATTGAAAATGTAATTTGATTGTTTGAACAAATTTTATTCGTTAACCATCCATACTCAAGTTCAAGGAATTTTGAAGTAAAAAGAATAATTAATTGTATAAAGAATGACACAAAGCTTTTAGCAGAATTAACTAATCCTTAAAGTCATTCAATATTGGGTTTAATTTATTATTCAAAAATATGTTTGGGAAAAAATAATTGGTGCTCGTGAGATCGACACTTTCACAACGATCAATCTTAAAACCATTGTTCTCATGGCGAACTTCATTAAACAGATAGCAGATGGCATTTGTCACTAATTCTGTACCAGTAAAATCTGTTACTCCATTAGACCTTGTCAATATTCCATACATATGCAGTGAACTGTTGCTGGGCAGTATACATCAATATTAATGCTGAAAAGCAATTCGAATTTTATCACTGTTGTTGCATGATGATGAGGCATGTATCACATGGTCAGCTATGGACTCACCGAATCTCACGGGTGTTTTAATGGTTAGTATTTCTTCCATTTTTGTTGCAACAGAAGGAGATGATGAATATCATGAATGGACGTCTAATTTTTTTCACGAGGTTTGATCTCTTTTACGTTTGTAAACGATACCTATCATGATGACCTGATGTGTAGTCACATAGTTATGGCCTCTTCTCAGGAATTCCCCAAGTCTGCGTCCTGATCAACTATACGGCGAGGTCAACAATCCTATATCCTGGCTGTATAATAGGAAAAAAATTATGAATTTTATGCACTTTACGCTCGTTGATATAAGCTCCAGTGGTGATAGTGCACTTAACCCATACTCCATTCACTTTAATCATAGCCACAGGTTGATAAAGACTATGAGTCTTATTGGCTTCGCGAATACGATGTTTGAATTCCAACAAACGTTCAATAGAATCGTGTGCTTGAAAGGTCACTTCGCGATCACACTTTATCTTGCTGAGCAATGTGCTATTATTTGACTTACTGTTTATTGTAATGCTATAAATTTTTAATATTTTTATGACATTACTCTCAATGTCTTCAATCTTATATCTGGCAGCAGGTATGGTCACTACTAGATGACCCCTATACATTTTATTCTTTCCAGTGTCAATGTTAGAACGCGAATTGAATATGTGCCATTTTAAAGTCCAAGTGCATGGTTTTTATGAGCAGAAGTTCTGTTGGTGGAAAATACTGCGAGTCTAGCAACGAAGAGTTTCCTGTGGTCGTTAAAGTAAATGATACGCTCATGGTGGTGTTCTTCTCTATACTTTATCTTTTATATAAATTTGTCTGGACAATAAGTACGAGAGAAAGTGTCCAACTTTAACACTGTATTAATCCTGAGGTCTGTCATGATTGTACTTTAACACGCATCCAACACCTAGACAGTCTACAAGATCCGCACGTGTACGAAGATTACCGAAACTGTCGATGTATAGGAAATCACCACCGATCTTTTTATAACTCACCTACTTGTACCAGAACCGTAACTATCATCAAGATTAACAATAGCTGACTTAATTTGACTGGGTCCCCTTACAAGTCGTTTATTGCGCATAAATCCTCCACGAAAATGTGAAATCTTTAAAGCATTAAAATACTTGAAAAGATCCGTATCAGTGATTGTAGCTTCGCTGCAATTTTGTAGGCACCTCTTTTAGATGTAGTCCTTGTAATATTCGGTAAGGTTTCACGTGAACACATAAACCTTTTCCTAAAGCAATAGCTTCGATTAAAATGCGATGACGTTAAGCTTCTGTCAGTTGCTGTAAACTCCACCAGCGTCGTCTACTGCTTCAGCTATAACTTATGTTCTACTAGTGAAAGCGCTAAGAACACTAAGTCTAGCAAAAACAGGAGGCCACACAGAAGGATTTTGCACTTTGTGTTTATCGCTGTGTTTTGACAATGAATAGACTCTATGCCTGTTGTTTATGTTCACAATCCTAATCAGATATTAATGAATCATCAAGGATACTGTAAAACTTATCTTTTGGTGGAAGTTAGTTTTCTTTTAGTTTCACCCTGGTTTCTAAGTATCCTAAGGGGAGTCCACTTTTCCTTGTTAGAAGGTCGCGAATGATAAAGTGAGCATCTGTTCCACTCAAGTTGTGCAACACAACTGGTATGTGGTTGGATTCTTGATAGGCTGGATTACAGTGTTCATGCGTGGTACTACAATATTTTCCAGATAGATGATAGCGATCACTGACCTTCTTCATTGGTGAATGTTGGGCTTATTGACAGATATAACAGGTAGTGCCTCCAAAGAAAGCTTCCTGTTGTCTCGGTGTTAGTTTGTACATCAAAAATAAATATGACCTCATTTTCTTACAGTTATTTAAAATTAAGATTACCTCTAGAGAAAACCACTTTTCTAGTACCAAACACTCAGAGCATAAGTAGTAGAATGACAGTAAATTATTGTAGCTGCACTTGAACAAGTATCCAACGTCAAAATCTTCATGTTTCTGAAATACTTTAGAGTTTGTTATCTGTTTTTGTACGTATTTACTTAGTATTAATAGGGACTCACAATCAACAGAGATATTAAATTGCACTTTTTGGCTATTTGTAAAATTTTCTAATCATTCACTTTTTTAAATCTTGCCTATGAGCTACCCACTGCTCTATTTCTTAAAAGTAGTGCAAGCACCGTTCACAGATGTTTTATTGTATAATTTTTCGACATCCGCCAGATACCTTATCGAGAGAGATCTTTTACTCATACATAGTGAAAGTTAAAAAACTGGGTTCTGTCACCCTGTTGATTGCTGTGTTTTTCTTCATCACTGCTGTCTTCGTTCAAATATGTCTTTTCAACTCGAAGGAGGTTTAAATGAGTTTTCCTCACATGTGAAGTGATAGGCAAAGAAACCACTATAAACTTTTTCTTCTTTCTATTTAAAACATAAATATTCACTGAGATTCCATTTTGTGCTTCAAATTTTGAGATATCTTTCATTGCTACGCGGACATTTATTCCGGAAAAGTTTAATTCAGTTCTGCATTGCTGATAGCTGGACATGCGGATAGAAATATTGTTCCTATAAGTGGATATTTGGCTAATAATATTCTTTTTCTTAATAACATTCTTTGTTTCTCTTGACCCGCAGAGGCAGATCAATGCAAAAGTTACCTTTCAGAGGGCTTACTTTGTTGATATTCACTTCTAATTTCGTAATAGAGTACCAGGCCAATCCAGAGTCTTTCTCTAGAAACTCCTCGATTTCAGTAAAGTTAAGGTATCTTGTATTGTTGATAAACCATAATTTCTAATAATAGGTGACGTATTTCTCTTCATATTTTGATTTTAGGTTCTTCACCACAGGATCCTCCTAGCCAATCTTCATATAATGTGCATTAATCACAGTAATAGTTTTAAAGCTTTATGTTTATATAATTCTTAGCCTACATGTAAAATAAAGAGAACGTTGGCGTCATTTTTCAAGGCAAAAACTTCCTTGTGAACGAGGTTGGCTAGAATGCATGTGTTTACTCTGCTCTAGAAAGCTTTGCAGACGTCAATATACTGCACTCGATCGTTATTGTCATTGAGTTTCTTCTAAAGGCTTCTTCCTTTTTGACAAGAAACTTGGAACGAGCTTCAAGACATTCCGAATGCTTAATAACATCTATTGTCTGATTTACTGATAGTCATGCAATAGATAGCAATTACTTTCGCACTATATTTAAACACATTATGCTTTTTTTCCTCCATAGGTCAACTTTGTTTAGTTGTACGTTAGCCGATTATGATGATGCTGATGGCGATGACGAAAACAGGGTTAGCGCTACCTCGATAGCAGGAATAAGTTTTGCGTATTCGTCGAGGAGAATTTTTTTATTACTAGATATACACTAGATAATTTTATACATACTATTTACTTTGATTGCACTGCATCGCACAATGGAATGACTGTACACAACTCTGATGTCTCCTTTTATCGGTAGCTACCTCTACATCACCAATACTTTAAAAAAATTCTAGAACTTTGGGATATCCTTAACCTCAAATTCGTGTTGAACTTTTTTCATTAGAGACCCTGTCGTTCTCTCCAGGTTTTTAGCACTTCTTGGGAGCACAAGAACATAAAAGAGAATCAAGCTATTAGCAGAAAGCAACACATTATACTGCACGAAGAACACTTTTCACTACACGAATCACAACTTACTTTCTTTGTATTCAGGCTCTTGTTTTCTACCATTATTACTTTATTTTCTTCTTCTGGAAACAGCTTTATTAGTTCAGTAAATTGCAAACTGAAATGCGCGCCTCCGGATATAGTATTTTCATAGAAATGTCCCCACCAATCCTTAACGACACCTCCACGACAAGACGCCGTAGCATATGGCTGTACTTCGGCGTGACACTCGCGGTAAGGTAAATATTGCATTTATCGACCATAAGTGCAAAAAAGACTGTTGATAAATTAGCATGGAAGTGAATCTTTTGTGCGTTAAATTTTTGCGTACGGCGGTGGTTCGCATCTTATCGCGGACACAAAAACTGACCTGATGGTCATATGACCGAAAATATGAAAGAACCCTGCCGCCGAAATGTCCCCGTTATGCTAATTAGTTGAAATAAAAAAGATTCCATACTGAAAAAATTATCAGTATATAGTTGATTTTACCATGCAAACCTAGTAACACCTAGTAAACGTAACATAGTTTAATGAACATAGCCTGACTAATAATGAGCAATATCTAGTGTTTAGCGTCGCAAGGAGGCGCCACGATCGAGCCTTTCTCAAGTCTTCCTAATCTATATAACCAACAGACACTTTGTGCAGTATTTTTGTCAGAATATAGATTGTTCACATAACTTGTGAATATTTTTAAGAATACTAAAGTGGATTAATTATTAATTACTATACAATTTTTCATGCAAAATTTCCAGTGCATTTAGAGTTCCAAGCTTGATGTAAAAACGACTTTTTGCATTTTGTAACATCTAACTTCTTTCATCGTGCAAAACCTTTGATACATTAAAGGAAATTGGTGAATGTAGAGTTTCTTTGATACCCACGCGGTAAATTCGATTTTGGAATCCTGGCTTGAAACAGTAAAAGTGATTGATTCCACAATCGATAATGAGTCCTTGTGATAAAACTTACTTTTTCAAACTTGTGAAGAGGAAGTTTGGAGCTAGTAGACTTTTAACTTCGATTCCAGGACTTTAAAAAACATTGAAACGTTTCAGTAAAAGAATTTCAACTAATTGTTTCATTCTCATCATAATAAGAAGGTATTGATTTTATCTGCAAAATGACTT
The DNA here is from genome assembly GCA_010014905.2 of Druon quercuslanigerum. Classification (NCBI taxonomy): domain Eukaryota; kingdom Metazoa; phylum Arthropoda; class Insecta; order Hymenoptera; family Cynipidae; genus Druon; species Druon quercuslanigerum. Next base: position 1,207 of record JAAAKG020078370.1, on the reverse strand, counting down.
GGCGGATTCCGTCCAATGTTTTTACGTCGTTGTTGTAGTCTGTCAACTCGGACATATTTGAAGGAATTATTTGATTAGATTGATCTTAAGCACACTTTATAAGGATATAAAAAGAAAGCATGAGTTCGTTAGCTAGCTTCTTTTACAAAATTTGAATAATAGACCATTTTAAGAATGTTCGAGACCACTTTTTTAATATTTTAAAATTCTATGTACATCTATTTATAATAGAAAAAGATACGAACAAGCAATCCCCATGACTTTGTTTTTTAAGAGAAAATTATAAGTTTCATAGCATTTTCAGCTAAACATTTTTAGCCAAACAAGATACGATATGAAGAAAAGCCTAGGAAAGGAAACGTTGCGTTGCGTATTAGTTTTATTTGAGAAATGACTATCGCAAAGTAATTTTAATAAATGTAATATACTTTGGTTTAAAAGTGTCGAACATAATGTAAAAAAGTGAACATTTTTCACAATATCATTTAGCATTTAGGAGACAAACAAGTAAGCACTGATCAGGAAATCGCCAATTTATTCGCAGATGCCTACTCTTCCGTTTATGAGACGAATGTTTTACCTATAGAATTCAAAGCATTAGATAGCTCTACCCTTGATATCAATAATGTTGGAATTTCCTTGTCGGAAGTTTTTTAGGGGGTCAGTGTAGTTAACACTAACAAGGGTCCTGGTCCAGATGGAATCCCCCCTTTATTCTATAAAAATTGTTGCTGTGGAATCTCCAAGCCAATTTGGCTTCTTTTTTCTGAATCTTTATATACTGGTATTTACCCCTCTCAATGGAAATCTAGTCACATTATTCCAATCTATAAAGCAGGTGATAAATCAGATGTTATGAATTATCGACCGATTAACTTGATTAACACAATCGCAAAAATCTTTGAAAGCATTTTAACAGAAAAGTTTTCAATTTGGTGTAAAAACTCTATAGCTGATGAGCAGCACGGATTTGTTTCCGGCAGGTCGTCTTGCACTAATCTTGCTATATACACTCAGTTTATTGCGGAGGCACTCGAGGGCAATAGGCAAGTTGATGTAATTTACACTGACTTCTCTCGTGCTTTCGACAAGGTAAATCACGCGAGATTGATTCAGAAACTAGAGGTTTTTGGTTTTCATGGCAATTTACTAAAATGGTTCAATAGTTATGTGAGAGGTTGGCGGCTTTCTGTAAAGTTCAACGATG
>JAAAKG020078359.1:0-10817 GCA_010014905.2 Druon quercuslanigerum | reverse complement strand
TCAATTCTCTTTGTAATTAAAAATAAAAAATGTTCTTGTTTAAAATATCAACAATTACATTTTTTATTGCGAATTAAATTTTTTTTCATCAATAATAATAATAAGAATAATAATTTGTTTTCCTTGAAGATTCAACTATTTTGTTGAAAGTATCTTAATTTTTGTTTACATTTTCTTTGTAATTAAAAATAAAAAATGTTCTTGTTTAAAATATCAACAATTACATTTTTGATTACGAAATTAATTTTTTTTCGTTGCAAATTCAACTGATTGGTCTGCCGTTAATTCTGATCAAGAAGTTCAAAAACATTTTCCAAAAAAGTAAATCTCTCAAAATATGTAGGGCTTCCCAATAAAATTCTTTTTTGGTAATATATCTTTAATATTTTGTTATAGATTCTAATTAAATTTAATGAATATATTTTAAAAAAATATAAAAAAAAGGTAATTAGTAAAATCGTATTCATTTAATTTAAAAATACGGATCGGTGATCCCTCCGCTGATTTTAGAACAACTCATTAACCCTTATTTTTTACAATTTTCCGAAAGCTGCTCGTTATGCATGAGCGTAATTTTACCGTTTATATTGGCAATCAGTTCGGCTCTTTCAATCCCCACGGTCGCAAGCGTCCCAATTAGATCGTGAGTTCGATTTTTTTTTTCGCAGGGAAAAACCACCTCCTGTATTTACGTGCGCAAATATCCTCTGCACCATGTGGTTTCACATCAGTTTGTCAGTCGCTGGTTCATCGTTAACGAAGGCCACAAAACTTGTGTCCATTTTTTTTTAACTTTATCTATCTCTAATTAATAACTTCTTTGTAGTTAATATTTTTAATACTTTTAATTCCTTTTATCCTTCCTTTTACACAACTAGAGGAAAATTTTGGAAAAAAAGAAAAAAAACTTAAAAATTATGAAAATTTTCATTCTAGTTTGTCACGCCTGAGTGAACATCACACGTGAGCCCGCAGCAATTCTTATCAATTCCCGCGGCGCTCCGTCAATTCTCAGAAACACTAAATCGAGAATCGGTAAATCGAGATTTGATTGTAGTTCAACTTTTATAAAAAGTTTAAATAATAATTTTTTTAACAAAACAGTTATATTTATAAACAACAAGTTAAATTTCTCATCAAAAGAGGCAATGTTTCAGCAAAATGGAATTTTAAATCCAAAACGACGAATTTTCTAACTAAAAAGACGCGTTTTGAACGCAATAATTAAATTTATAACAACAACAAAAAATTTTTAGTTCACAATTCAACTATTCAGTTAAAAGTAGAACTACTTTGTTGAAAAAAAAATTCATCATTTTAGGGAAAAAAATGTATTTCAAAATTTACATATTTTTTTAACATTATAATTTTTTAGTTTGTTTAACTACAAATTTAACTACGCCATTTTTTGTTTATCATTTCTTTCCTGCGTTGGAAAATTTAACTATTTGGTTGAAAATTTCCATAATTTGTTAAAAATTTATCCTTTTTAGAAGAAAATATTTTTTTTGGTTTAAATTGCTTAAAATTTCGATTACTAGATTTTAATTTCATTAAAAATTAAAATATTTGGTTAACAATTAATTTATTTTTTTAAAAGTTATTGTTTTTAGGTAAAACCATAATTTTGTTCTTTAAAATTCCCTTTTTTAAATTATTGCGTAAAAAATTTATTTTATTTGCCTAAAGCTTATTTATCTAATTGAAAAGTAAGCTATTCTATTTTTTGTTGAAAATTGATCTTTTTTATTTCAAAATTCATCTATTCTTTTGCAAATTTGTATTTTTTTCATTGAAAATTAACCTTTTTAGTTGAAAATCCATTAAAAAATAAAATATTTGGTTTAGAAATCATATTCATGTATTTTGCTATAAGTTATTCTTTTTTTGTTAGAAAATAAATCTTTTTGTTTAAAATTTTCTTTCTTTGGTTAAAAATTAGTTTTTTTATTGAAAATTAATTTTTCTAAACAAAAATTTAACTATTCCATTTTCTAAAAGTTTTTCTAATAGAAATTTTATACTTTTAGTTGAAAATCAATCTAGTTAAAAATTGGGCTTAAAAACCTATTTCTCTATAATAAAATTAAACTATTCTATTTTTGTCATGAAATTTATCTTTTTAATTTAAAATTTGTCTACTTTGTTGCAATTTTGTCTTTTTGGGCTACTATCTTTTCGGTTCAAAATTCCATTAAAAATTAAAATACTTCGTTGAAAATTTATGTATTGTTTAAAAAGTTATTTTTTTAGTAGAAAATTAATGCCTTTGGTTAAAATTTAATTTTTTAGATTAGAATTCATTTGTTGGTTAAAAATGTAACAAATGGGGTTGAAAATAATTTTTTGTGTGTGCTTAAAGTGAACTTTTTTTTTACTATAAATGTGGCTATTTAAGTTCTGCTAGAAAATTATCATTTTTTAGTTGCAAATTCACTAATTTTGTTAAAAACTCATATTTTTGATTCAAAATATTATTTCTTATGGTAGAAAATGCATAATTTTTGGTTGTAAAATCACCCTTAAAGAAATTAATTTTTCATGGTTAAAACTTAAACTCTTTCTTTAAAAATTCGTATTTTTTAGTTCAATTAAACAGTCTTCAATTTCAAATTTTTAAGAATGGTGGAAAAAATTATTACAATTTTTGTTTAAAATTCATTTTTTTAGGTTAAAAATTAATTTTTATTTGTGAAAAATTAATTGTTCCATTTTTTATTGTAAATTTATTATTTTTGGCGCAAAATTCAAATATTTGTTCAAAAATTGATGCATTTTATTAAAAATTGGTCTTATTTTGGTTAAAAAATTTAACTATTTGGTTATAAGTTAATCTATTTTTAAAAAATTTAATCATTGTAATCAATGATAGTTAAACCAAAAAAAAAACGATTGTACAAAAAATAGTTTAATTTTCAACTAAAGAGCCTGATATTCAAAAAATAATGAAATGTTTAACAGAACCGAATTTTAAACTAAATATATAAATTTTAAATTTTTAAACATAAATTCTGATTAATAGTTGATAATAGTAGTAATAGTTGATATTTTAACCAAAAAGATGAAAAAATATTTTTAATCACGTCCTAGGAACCCGTAAAGATGATTAAAGTTTGTTTTTTGCTTAATTTAAAGCTAAAATTTTAAGTATTACGTAAACTAAATTACAGATTTTTGTTAGAAATTTCCAGTGTCAGAACAAGAGTTAAAGTCAAGATACAAAAATAAAGAAATTCCTAAATTGAAAAAAATTACAGGTGATACGCAGAGGGCTGTCATCCTTGGGTCGCTCCGTGTCCTCAACGCACACAAGGGGTTCGCCGGCCTGTCGTGGTGCTTTTATCGCGCCCTTCACCTGACCTACCCCACGTGGCCATAGGTGTGATTTACTGCTATTTTACTTTGATCCAGTGTCATTTTCATAGATGACAGTTGATTCCCGTGGGATCCTGCGGTAGTCTAAAAACACCAAATTGGACAGCTTGAAATGAAGTTTTGGTTCAGGTCAATTTGAGACTGAAGTAATCAGAGGCTCCTTATTCCCTGGAATCTCTTGACGAGGGTTTTGAGTTTGCTGGGGTCCTTTACCTTTCGAGAAAGCGGCAGAGTTTCGCTAGGTGGGTGGCTCCCACGGGAACGAATGACTGATTAGATCCGTCCGTAACCGCCCTTCTTCGAGTAATTCCAAGATTCACTTACGAGGACGTCAGAGATAAATTGCACCTGCATGCAAATATCAACGATACGTCAACGCCACCGGTAGGTAGAGGCCCTCAACCTACCAACGTTTGTTAGCGTTATCACGTCATTATTCTCTTTTTTACGAGGTCTGTGCGGAAAGTATCCAACCTTCCGGCGAACCAGAAGTAAGAGTTTCCGGTCAATGGCGATGAGATTCCTTTCAATGTACACATGTACATGAATTTGAGGAAGGAACCTGTACATGAGTTTAAGAAAGGAACCTGTGCATAAATTTGAGGAAGGAAGCTGTACAAGAATTTGAGAAAGGTCCTATACATGAATTTGAGTAAGGTACCTGTACATCAGTTTAAGCAAGGATCCTGCACATACATTTGAAGAAACAACCTGTACAAGAATTTGAGAAAGAACCTGTACATGAATTTAAGGAAGGAACCTGTACATAATCTTGCAAACGAAACTGTATTCGAGCTAACCTTTGAATAATCCAGTAAATGTTCCTTGACGGAAGAATCTGGGACGCGGTTGTATATGTACAGAAGCTTCTTTAGCATCCTATACATGAACCTGCATAGGCACTAATCTAAGAAGATTCTCTAGTGACTTGGATCACTCGATAGTTAGTTGGGTCTTCAAGGGAAGAAAAGACAAGCAAATTTATAGATGTGAGCTACACAAGTTTTTGCGACGGCTTTTTTAAAAGACCCCAAACACGTTTCTGTACAGGATCCCGCGCCTAAATTTACTTTGCAAAGGAATCTGTACAGGTGCCTATAATTGATAAGTCAAAGGTTCTTTTTTCGGTGCAGGTTTCATGGCAGGATCATGTACAGGTACTTTCGCCAAATTCCTGCACATGAATCGTCAAGATTACCTGTGCAGGACATTCTTCCAGCGATCCTTTCGTTGTGGAAATCCGATTTTCGCCAGAAATTGCTGAATAAGCAGCGATAAATTTTATTTAAAAAAAAAGTTTTTGGATTCTTCAGGTCTTCTTCTATCCCTCTTTGTTAAATTTTCAACCAAAAATAAGTTTTGTAACCCAATAGTTGAATTTTAAAATTACACAGCTAAATTCTTAACAAAAAATGTAAAAGTTGATATTTGAACCAAAAAAGATGAGATTTTTATAATAATTTTCAATCTAAATCACAAAAATTTTCAGCAAAATAGTTCAATTTTCAAGAGCGACAATAAAATGAATCTTTTACTAGCAAAAATATAAATAATTATTAAAAAAGCAATGCACACTTCAAACAAATAATCGAATTTTTAAATAAAAGATTACATTTTCCAAACAAAAATATGAATTTTCATAAAATTTAATTTTTAAACAAAAAGGGGCATTAATAGCACAGAAAGAATTTTTATTAATAAATTAAATATTTGATATTTAAACAAAAAATATGGAGTTTCTACTGAAAGAGATGAATTTTAAAAACAAAAATATGAATTTTCAACCAACGAAATTATTTTTGTATGAAAAAAGTTGAATTATAAAAAATTCAAGTATTTTCAAAAGAATTTTTAAAATTTCAGCTAAAAAAGAAAAATGTGAATCAAAAAGAAAAAGTAAATAAATTTGGAAATCAAATTTTCAGTCAAAGGGATGAACTTTTAACAAAACCATGAATTTTACAACCAGAAAATTTTTAATTTTTTTATCAAAACAGTCGAATTTTTAATAACCACAGTTTAATTTTCAGTCAGAAATGAAAAAGTAACATTTTTTGTCAAAAAAAATTAATTCGAAATAAAAAAGAAACGATTTATGAAAAAAAGTTAAATTTTCAACCAAAGTAATGAACCTTCAACTAAAAAGATAAATTTTCAACAAAATATTTTAGCTTTAAAAGAAAGTGATTATTTTGAACCAAAACTGGAAATGCTATATTTTCAGTTAAAAAATAAATTTTAAACTTAAAAAATGATCTCTCAACAAAAAATTTATTTTTAACGACGAAATATTTTTTCAGTTAACAGTTAATAAATTTCAAACAAATTGTTCATTTTTTTTTTACCTAAAAATACGTGCTTGTTGAATTTTCTATTAAATGAAATAATTTTTAACCCAAAAATATTATTTTTTAACAAAAAACCTAATTTTCAAAAATCAGACTAATTTGTAACTAAACAGTTACATTTTTAAATAAAAAAGTACAATTCCTAGAAAATAAATAAATTATCAAACCAGAAAGGCGAATTTAACTCTGAATTTCTAACTAAGAGAGATCAATTTTCAAACAAAAACATAAAAGATAAATTTTAAGTTAAAAAAAAAATTTGAACCGAAATTAAACAAATTTTCAATAAAAAAATAATTTTTAACAAAGTAATTCAAATTTATAGAAAATTTTGAACTTTCAATAAAAAAGGTATTAACTAAAAGTAAGAAAGAGCATAATTTAACCAAATAGGACGAATCTCGAAGAAAAGTGTTACATTTTGAAGCTTATGCCATATTTTTAATTTTATTACGAATTTTCAACAAAAAAGTTGAATTTTTATCAGACAAAAATGAAATTGTTTATAAAAGAGTTCAATTTCATTGGCAAAGCATAAATTTCAAAGAGAAAAATTATTTTTCAATAGAAGAATTTTTTACCAGACAGTTAAATTTTCAACCCAAAAAGACTGAAAAAGTTAAATGTCTATTTTCTCAGAAATTCCACCTTTTTTATATATATTTTTGTAATTTTGATGTTAAAAGAATAATTTTTTTCAAGTATCAATTCAGTAAAAATTCTTAGCAAAAAGTAGGGTTTTTGAGAAAATCGAAATAAAATTCTTTGGCTCGTATCGTACCAGGTTCAAACCCGGGCTGAGGCAGATTTTTTTCCTATTCATAAAAAATTATTTGTGCAATTTATTCGTTTTAGCAACGAAATTTGTATTAATTGATAAGTTAAAAACTCGGAACTGCAGATCTTAAAATGTTAATAACATCTTCTAAATATTAATGAGGTTAAACCCTAAAATTTTAAATACTGATGACTTCACGCAAATTTCAGACCAGGAACATAGAAATATTTATTCAGTGATAATTTATGCATGAGAAACAATTCATTAGCACCTTAAAGGGGCTGTAGCATCTCCTTGAAGGAAGTCGAGGTTACCGCTCGATAATTTCTACGCAGCATGATACCAGTGGGATGCAGCTCCAATCTCTTCGTCGTAGGCAATGCAAATTGTATGAGCGAAGTTTATCACATGGTAGGTTTAGATTACTTGAGCATAATGTCGTCCATGGCGGTTCTGTGAGAAAAGAGAGTAACATCCGGTTACCATCCTAGCGAACCATGAACCGAAACTTGTCCACATTCTCGATAATATTACTATCATCATGTCTATTACTACATGCGAACTTCAAAACATATTCATTTTCTATTATGCACTGAGAGAGAGGTTAGGTTACCCCGAACTTTAGTAACCCCGAACTTACGGGTATCACTCGCTCCGAAACGTGGGTGCTATATTTTCCTAAACTGCGCAAGCGTGGAACTGAGCCGCCAGAGCCGCGTGTGCAGAACGGCTCGAGTATACTGTTGGTTAAACGGTTCGGTCTGTTCGGGGTAATGGTTCTCCCGACTCCGTGGAGCCGTTATACTAAACAGAAGTGGCGCTGTTTACTTTGTGATTGGCGCGACAATTTTACGTGTTGGGTGAGAGATTTGAGTCGTTTCCATGAAAATTTCTGAAATTTTTCCTAGCTGGACAGGCCTTAAAGAAGGATACACTGAGGTACTTTTAATACTTTCTGACAAGACCCACGAAAATATAAACTTACAATTTTTTTCATTCATGACGGAAAAATATATTGTGGTCCTCTTTGGTTGAAAATTTAACTATTTCTTTTTTAATCATTTTTTTAAATTACTTTTTTTGAACTGATAATTTAATTCTTTCACTCTTGGTTGAAAATTAAACTTTTTCATTGGAAATGCCTATTTTTTGACAAAAAATTTGTCTTCTTTTTTTGGTCAAAAATACAACTTTTCGGTTTAAAAATTACCTTTTTGCTAAAAATTCGCCTTATTGATTGGAAAATTCACCGTTTCTGTTAAAAATTTATTTATTTAGCTAATATTTACACTATCCTGCTAAAAATTCTTTTTTTTCTGTAGCTGAAAATTAATTTCTATTACTAAAAATTAAACTTTTCTATCATTGATTAAAATTTACCATTTTTAGCTAAAAAATTAACTAATAGGTTAAACATTTCTATATTTGATTTCAAATTAGTCTTTTTTATGGAAAATTAATATGCTTCAGTAAAAGTTTGTCTTTTTAGCGTTAAAATTTATCTCTTCTGCAGAAAATTAAATTTTTTGGTGAAAATATTAACTTTTACAATTTTTTGTTGGAAATTCATTTTCCTAAGTTAAAAATAAAACTGTTTGGTTGAAAATAAATGTTTTGGTACAGATTAGTCTTTTTGGTGGGAAAATCCGCCGTTTTAGTTGAAAATTTAATCTTATTGGTTAAACTATGCACTACTTCATAAAAGATTTTTTTTATGTTAATAATTAATTTTCTTCAATGAAAATTGAGCTTTCCTTTTTTTGGTTCAAAATTTATCTTTATTAGTTGAAAATCAATCACTTTTCTTGAAAACTAAATAAATTTGTTGAAAATTCATCTTTTACGTTTAAAGTTAACTTCTTTCGTTGCAAATTGAACTTTTTCTTTTTCAATAAATTTTTTTTGTTAATAATTAATGTTTTCAAATTTAACATGTAACTCTTTAGTTTTTGGGTAAACATTAAACTTTTTAAATTGAAAATACGTCTTAATTAGTATTAGTCAATTTGCTCCGAAATAAAATATTTAGGCCACATTTTATTCACCATTATAGAGAGTAGATAAATTATTATAAAATAATATAATTTTTACAACGACACTACTAAAAAAGATTTTTTAAATGTAATCAAATACAATTATTTTATTCTGTGTTCTAAATTTAAAAATCATGAAATCTGCAAAAGCCTTCTTATGCAATATAAATAATATCCTTCTCAATTCCAAGAAAATGAATGAATTTGTTGACGAAAATGATAAATAATGACAAATGATTAATTTATTGTTCAATATTAGTTATTTTTGTAAGCCAATTTGGTATTTTTAGAATAACGAATTCAAAAATCCCGCCCATACCAACCCGACTTTGCAAGCGGTTGGTTTGTGAATTCGCCTTCATGCTCTTCTTTTCAAATGCGCTCCAAACGAACCATGGACATATCGAAATGGACCAGTAACGCTGTGGGGAAAACGGAAATGGGCTCTAGAGAGAGAAAAAACATGTTAGATGCAGATCTGTCTCTTTCTGTTCCAGGACTGTTCCAAATGAATCTGGGGCCTCGGATATTGCCTTAATATTCTGTTCGGTTAATTTTTTTAAACAAAATATCTTGTTTCAATTAGTTTATAAACAGAACTTGTTAACCTTAAATTCTTTTCGAAATTGGATTGATTTTTTAACCTTATATTTTTAAACGATTAAAAATGAACTTCAACGTCTTTATCTTTATTACACTAAATAATAATTAAATAAATTCTAAAAGATACAATAAACTATAAACGTCACATTACTGGGACTTTCTCGATAAAAAGCACTGCCCTGTGCTTCATCAAACTTCACTCAACAAAAATGCTCTCGACCAATCAGATTTATCTAGAAAGAGACAGATCTTCATCTCATGTGATTTTTCTCTCTCTAGAGCCCAGTTCCGTTCTCCCCAAAGCGTTATCGGTCCATTTCTAGATGTCGATGAAACGAACCCATTTGGGTCTCTTCCGTAGAGATATTACAGATAGAGTAGGCATGCCAGTAAGTGAGAGCGTCCACTGAATTAAAAGAGAGAGATAATCGAATTGGTATGCCTCTCTCTCTCTTGCACTGCGTACTGCGCATGCGTTACTTTATTAATTAGTGTACATATGTATTAACGGCTGCGAGAATGTCATTGCGCATGCTTTAGTAGACAAAGACAGTAATGGCAAATTCATCGACTCTCTCTTTCTAACTAGCGGACATTTCCACGTAAAGGCGGCCTATGGCACGCCTACTCTATCTATAATATCTCTATGGTCTCTATTGGAGCTCAAGATCCTAAGAACACCAACTTTTATTTGAGCCGCAACATGACTGAACCTCCAGTTTTTTTTCCTATCAATTGTAATGGGTTTTAATAATTTATTTGAGTAGATGGAAGCCAGTGATGTGCTTCTCTAAAAGTAATGATGATGGTAATGATGTTATATTAGTGTCATTTGCAGAGTGAAATGTAGCATATCTAAATGGCAAAGTGCATTATGTAAACTCGTAGAGATGAATCTCGTCGTTGGCATGTTCCGTCGCCTAAGTGCCGCAATACGTCGACAACAGTGTATATCCTGTTTTGCCGCCTCAGAGGTTGACCACATTAGGCCACCAACGTCTTCACTTTGCTGACACAGATTTACAGCCGGTTGCGGCTCGCACTCGGAATACTGAGCGAAGGCAAGCACCGGCCATCAACTGAGCATAATTCAAAATCCCTTATCACAATTGAAAGCCAGAAACAGTACCTGTATATTTATCATTCCCCGATAGGTTAAAACGAGGTCCTCTATCTTCGAAAAAACACTTTGCTGTCTTTTTTTTTTTTTTTGATATTTTCACATTTGCAGCATATTTCTTCTTCAGATTGTGTGCGAGTGATAAAAACATACCTTTGATATATTTAGCATATGTAATAACCAAGAAAGATTTCCTTTAAGAGCTTGTGACACTCAAATCCACCGACCAAGTCAGTCCCAAAATCGAAATTTGTTCCCATATTTAGAAATAGAACTTAAAAAAAAGCCGAAAATTTTTTGGGAAGTATTAATCAACGTAAATGGAAGGTGTATAGAAAGGCGTGGAGTTGGAAAAGAAAAAATTTTTGTTATAAAAATAATAATTGTTGGTAAATATGTTCTATTCTATTGGTAACATCTGCTATGTCGGTAACTGGATTTTTTTATTCTGGCGACAGGCGGCGCTAGACCTGGATTTTTGGATTTAAAACTTGTCTCATGCACATTCGATTCAAAGTGGTCATAACCTAAAATCTCAACTCCATTTTAGACAATTTGGC
>JAAAKG020078348.1:917-16921 GCA_010014905.2 Druon quercuslanigerum | reverse complement strand
TATTTTTGAATAGAGAGGATGTGAAGATATACTACAGAAATGATCCTGTGAAGTATGATCTTGTCTTTTCTCTGCCTTGGCGCTGCCCTTATAACATTTACAATCGATTTCATGTGCGAGAGAGGCGTTCCGTTGCTCTCTAGCGGATTCCGTTCGAAGCTCTCTCACCACAGTGGTTGGTTGGGCGGGGAGAGCTCAGAAGACAAGTAGCAGAGATGAGGTCTCTGCAAGTAGTAAAGAAATCGATGATAAGAATTGGGAGTAAATAAATATCTGAAAGCTTTATACATTTATTCAGACTTTAAAAAAAAAAGAAACATTTTTTTCTAATACTAATATTGAATTATTCAGGCAGGGTAATTAACAATATTACATTAGGATGGTCAGCTTTCAAGAATTGAAATAATATTCTGAATTGTTTCTTATGTAAGCAGAAACGTTCTTTTTACGTAAAAAAGTTTACAATCTATGCAACATTATTATTTTAACAATACTTTTTGATAATTGAATTTTTTCTTTTAGGTAGATTACTAGATTGTATAATAAGTCACCAATTCAATAAATCATTTCCTTATTTTGTTCACGGACGGATGGACGGACGTATAGACAGACAGACGCTATAACCAAAACTCGATTTTCGGATTCAGATTTCAGGGTGTATTAAAACCTGGAGATCCGATGATACACCTAAAACACATCCTCCAATTTCTAATTTGATGTTGTTTTAATCATAAAAATGGCATTAAAGATAAAAATGAAAAATATGTGAAAAAACGACTAAAGGTAAGAAAACAAAATTGAGAAACAAAACATGTTCACTCCCAAAAGAGATAAAAATTGTTATAATTAATTACATTCCCATCATATGATCATTGAGAAAGTATTAGAATTGACGCAAAATACGAAAAAGAGTTTTACAGTTAAATGATAGCTTTTGAAAAGTCCTACAAATTTTTTAAAACCATTTTTCATTATGACTCGTCATTTCGTTTTTATTTATTGAAAGTAGTATGCAAAAAGTTGAAACTTCAAACCTCGAGCCAATAAACGATGCAAAATATGGGGAAAAGTTTTTGGAGGATTTTCACCGTTTAAAAATTCCTTCGACATTTTCTTGTACCATGTTTTTGACAGAACTCAACGTTTTTAATTTATTTATTGAAATTATTATGAAAAATCGAAAATTTCAATAATACGTCAAAAGACGAGAGATATGTAAGAATTTCATTCTTAGATGACTTCGCAAACAAATTGACATGTAAAAAAAAGCCAAACTCTTAATTTCTAATAGAAATTGTTTAAATAATTAATATTCTTGTAAATTTTTTAAGCAGCATAGAAAAGAGTGATCGCATAGATATTCTCAGTTGGCTTCGAATAAGTAAGTAAATTGACTGGTAGAAAGAAGACAAACTCTTCATTTTTTAATCTAAATTGTTTAAATAATTAATAGTTCTTGTATATTTACAAATCAACAAAGAAAAAAGGCATTGAATAGTCGTTCTTAGTTGACTTCGTAAACAAATTAACTCGTAGAAAAAGACAATATCTTATTTTTTATCCGAAATTGTTTAAATTAATAATAGTTATTGTAAATTTGTAAAGCAACATAGAAAACAGTCATCAAATGGTCATTCTTAGGTGACTCCATAAACAAATTTACTCAGAGAAAAAAAGCCAAACTCTTAATTTTTAATCGAAATCGTTTAAATAATTAACATTTATTGTAAATTTACAAAGCAACATAGATAAGAGTCATCGCATAGCCATTCTTAGTGGACTTCGAAAAGAAATTGACTCGTAGAAAAAAGGCAAAACTCTTAATTTTTTAATCGAAATAGTTTAAATAATTAATTTTCTTGAAAATGTACAAAGCAACAAAGAAAAAACGCATTGAATAGTCATTCTAAGTTGACTCTTGAAACAAATTGTCTCGTAGAAAAAATCCAAAGTCTTAATTTTTAATCGAAATTGTTTAAAGAATTAATATTCTAGTAAATTTTGCAAAGCATCAAAGAACACATTGATTGAGTCATTCATAGTTGACTTCGTAGACAACTTTAATCGTCGAAAAAAGAAAAACTCTTAATTTTTCCTTCGAAATTGTTTAAATAAATAATAGTTCTTGCAGATTTACAAAGCAACATAATAAATTGAACGTAATCTTTAAAAAATATCCATTTATGGAAATTGTTTAAATAATTACAATGTTTGAAGATTAAATAAATGTTTTACAAAAAACAAAAACGAGCTCCACTCCAATTCGACATGATCGCTGTAATTTAATCGCTAGGAATGTTTACATCTATTACGGCTTAATGGTGTAATAATAATAATGTAAACAGATCCCTCGAAACTGCCTAGACGCCGGCTTCTATGAATGCATGGGGAAATAGTACCGCGTTACGCCCGTTACTTCACCAACTTTCAAATATAGGATAGTTAAGTTTTCAACAAAAGAAATTAATTTGCAGCCAATTAAAAACGAAATTTTAAGACAATAGTGGAAAATCCGTTGAAGTCAAAATTTTGACTGAAAGAGATTAAATTTCCACGATAACAGATACATTTCTAAACCAAAAAGACTAATTTTGAAATTTCAAACCAAAAAGGATTTTTCACTTAATTAAGAAAGAAAAAGCATCAAAAGTTTTAGAATTTTCATGAAAAAAATACAATTTTTCAGCGCAACAGTTTAATTTTCTAACCAAAAATATCAATTTTTATCAAAAAAGTTCATATTCGACCAAATTGTATGTTAATTCCCTAAGTTTATAAATTAAACAAACTTCTATATTTTTGATTTCGGCCTTTGGTCTTCAAAAAACATCTTTATTTTGATGAGGTCTAAAATACAAACAGAAACATCTTGCACAAATAACATTTGCGAGGTCAACATTTTTATTCAAATAATTGAATGAGATTTCTACAATATTTTAATTATTTTTAACACTTTTCAGAATTTTCAATTTTTTAGACAATTCGATATTTTACTACCTTCTTAAATATTAATAAAATTTCACACTTGTCGAGTTTCTGAAATTGAATAGTTACAATGATTTTCAGTTTTTAAAATACCTTATTGACTTTCAAACTCTTTATTATCATCAATGGCATACACATTTTCTACATTATCATGCCATGGTATTAAATTTCTCTAATTGTTAAAAATTGAATGTTTTCAAATATATTTATAAACGTTTTAATTTTGTTACAAAAAAGAAACATTTACAATTAAAACGAGGCGAAATGCGTTGGTATTGATATTTTTTCTTTTTTTTTGACACGTGGCAGCACTGTTCCCTCTAATGTCAAATTACGTCACAGTAATGTCGGGCTCGCGGATGTCGTGTCAGTCCTTACTGCAGTTAGTTGATATTATTTGCGCTGCAATAGTGCGTATTGTATTAATCCCAGTTTAAACTGTTGGACTTTTAACTCTATAATTTTAGCATGTCAACTTATACGAGTTGGCAATACATCTCAATGAATAGATCAAGTGTTCGAATTTCTTGGTGAATAACCTAAATTACCAAACTGCGAATTGTGCTGTGTTAATCTTTCTTCGTGTATTCCTAAAATCTGTATTTAATTAATCTGCGTGGCAATACTAATTAGCAGAATGACGTTAAATACTGATGTTTATGATGACCTGTACCTGTAAGTATTCCTTTCAGTTATTCACTTTTCATCATATTCATGCGAACATATAAACGACTTCAATGCGGTATCACCTTTAATTTTCGAGATAAATTATTTTTTTTATCATCTTCTTTAGTTATTTGTTTATAGATTACCCGACATCTACATAATGAAGCCATTTTTATTTCTATATAGTTATAAATGTCTTTTTTCAGTACCGTATAACCTCAAATTCAATATTTTAACCTTGAAAATATTTTTTTGTCAATACTCGCATAAAACATCAAATGTGGCATCCAAGAATAATTTCTTATGGCAAAAACTTGATCATTAAATCTGCTAGATATATTCTCTTCTGAGGAATTGTGATTTCTATGCGTTAACTCTCCACTTATCTTGAATATTGAATCAAATTTTCCATACTTTTTATCGTATGAGTGGGTGCAAAAAATCAATTCTTAAATTTTTTTTGAAATGAATTTAGTGTTTTTCAATGGATTTTGGCATGTTGAATTTGAATATGTGTGCCAAATAAATGACGGTAATATTATAAATGGTTAAATTAATTAACAACGCTAGAAAATTCTTTTAAAATTGTTCTTTAAACCAAATTTAAAAGACGAAAAAATTCAACTATCACCGATTCATAAATAATGTAATTTACAGTAACTTATAGAACCGAGAAAGTAATATAACGCTACAATATGTTTCAAACTTAGTCAAGTTTTTTTCTCATTAATTAATTCTTCAGTAAAAGGAATGAATGATAATTTTTTAAGATCGCCAAAATGACAGTGAATTTATTTTATTGACCGGGAAGTTTACAAATATTTTTAAGAAAAATCAATCCAATCACTTGAAATATCACAATTTTCGTATCACATGATACAATGTAATTAAATATAAGTTTGATTTAAACTATTTTTAAGATTTTAAGCCAACTTGTAAATATAAATTGGCTATTTATTTGAAAAAAAGAACGGTTGTTCGAGTATGAAAATTGGAACTATAATTGATATTAGAGGAAGATTCTACATTTTTTCAAAATTAAGCAATTGATCGATGTAACGTTAAAATTTGAACTGCTTAAATTTCAAAGCCTTATTGGTAAAAAAATGTAAACGTCCGATTGAAAGTTTATAAACTATTTTCAATTTTTAAATAATATACAATTAATGGATTCATAATTAAACGCTGTTACTAAATTTAAAATTATATTAAAATGTTGCTTCTGTCTAGTATATTACATTTATAAACTATTTTTAATTTTTAAATAATATAAAATTAATGGATTCATAATTAAACCCTGTTATTAAATTTAAAATTATATTAAAATGTTGCTTTTGTCTAATATATTACATTTTTTTATATTAAGCAATGTTTGACTTGTTTCTTTAAAATCAGCTATTCATATATTTAAAACTAAACAATTTGAAACAAAAAACTTTGAATCTTTAAAATTTTAGAGAGCTAAACTTAAACTTTAAACGTTACAATTTTAATTGTTTAACTTTTTTTATTTGTAAGTCAAATCATAGAGTTTTGATGTATAAGTAAATAGCAGCAGAAAAATGGTTCATTGAGAAAAAATTCGAGAAAGTATCAGAAATATTTGAAATTTTTGTTATAATTCAAACTTATTTTAAAACTTAAATAGATTTCGAATAGTGTAAAACCAAATATACAATTTTAAAGATTTTGAAGCTCTTTGAGCATTTTGTAAGGTTTCAAAAGAATAAACCAATTTTATATTGATTTCTAGGACAATTAAAAATGATTTTTTTTTAAATTTTGTATTTAAAATATTAATTTTAACTGAATACTTAAAAATAATACAAAAGAAATATTGATGAATAAATATAAATAAAGACAATAAATAATAATAAAATAATAAATAGCAATTAAAACAATTCTTAATTCAGAAAAAATTCAAGTGAATTTAAGAAATAATGCAAATTTTTGCAAAAATTTCTAAAATAATTTTAAGATTTTAAAACATTCCAAAAGTACTACAACACAATGTAGTTGTTTGAAAATTTGGAAATACAGTATTGAAGCTTTTTAAACATTATGAAAGGTTTCAAGATAAAAGAAAAATTTTCTCAAGATTCCTAGAAATTTTATAATAATGTTTGATGTTTAAAAAATAATTTTTAGTTAATATTTAAATATATTTGAAAACATTGTTGATGGATCAATAAAAATTAAGCAATTATTAGTAAAAAAAAAAACATTCGCGTAAGCTTAAGTTATATTTTGAAGTTTTTAAAAGATTAAAAAGAATTGAAAACATGAAAAGATTTCAAAATATTAAATATAATGTATACATTTTGGAAGATTTCGAACCAACTATTTTAAAGCGTTTTAAGCATTTTGAGAGGTTAAAAAAGAACAAAAAACATTTATTAAAATTCCGAGAAAAAAAATTAATTTTAAGATAATATTTAAAAAGCTTTAAAAAATTGTAAAAAATATCTGGAGGATTTTAATGCATTTCATTTAATTTTTTAGGATTGATAAGGTTTAAGCAAAGTTTTGAATCATTTTGGAAAATAATAAGAAGATTAAGAAATATGTAGAATTTTTGCAAAAATTTCCAAAATAATTTTAGCATTTGAAAATAATAAACAAAAAGTAGTTTTTTTTAGATTCGGAAATAAAGTTTTGAAGCATTTTAAGGATGTTAAAAGGTTGAAGAATATTTAATGAAAGATTTCACAATAAATTCTGATTTATAAAAAACAATACATTAAATAATTATTAATTTGTAATGATTTGATATTTAAAATAATTTGGCTTCTCATTTTAAAATTGTTCAGCCTAATCAAATGTGTAATCTTTAAATTCTTAATGTTTCCAGTTTAAAATTACTTAATTGTAAAAGAAAGCCTGGATTTATATATTTTTTTGAATCTTTGAACAGTACAATTGATAAAAAGTTAAAAAAAATTATTTTGTATTTAAACTGCCTTCATTAAAATTTTTGTTCCAAACTGCTTCAATTTTATACATGTAAATTACTGAGAGTTTAAATTAAAAAATTGTAAGTCTTCATTTGAATGTTTAAAATTCAAAAGAACTCAAACTTGAACGTTTTAATTTATAGTTCAGTTTTTATAACTTTAAATAAAAAAGTGGATATATTTTTGTAAATCAGGAAATGATCGAGAATTGTTTTCTTCTATTAAAACACGCAGCCATTTTGTTAAAATCGATAATTTTATTTATTCCAGATACGCAACTCCAGAAAAGTTTTATGTGGAGCCTGTAGGAACTAAAGTCTTACTCGTAGTGGACAGAGTAAGCCAGCAGATTTACACACAGGGTAAGAACGATTAACATTCTTAAAAAGTGTTTACATTTCTCATCAGTTTTAAATAAACTTAACAAAATTTCAGCTGGAACAGCTAGTCAAATTCCACCAACAGCCAGTCGTCGCAAAATATGGGGAATAGTTGGGACCATCAGGCTATTAGCCTGTCGCTATCTTATCGTAATTACCAGTGCAGAAAGAATTGGCACGATAGCTGGACAGCAGATATTCAAAATAGTTTCAACCGAAATCATTCCCTACGCGAGATCGTTACTCCACTTGAATGAGAAACAAGCACAGAACAATTCCACTTATATCGAAATGATCAAGTCTGTCTCAGGCACGCCACACTTTTATTTTAGTTATACGTATGACCTTAGCCATACAATGCAAAGGCTACATAACACAACGCCAGAATTTCTGCAGGCAAGTTCACTTTATAGAAATCAGGGTTGCTAATTAACCTTGCAAACCTGGAAAACCTGGAATTTTTATTTACCTGGAAAAACCTGGATATATCAGGGATTTTTTCGCGAGCGTGCTTAATTTTTTAAAAATTACAGTATAAAATTCAAAAGCAATGGTTGTTCATTGTAAAAGTAGCTTTATATTACTGTATTTAACTTTTTTGTTAAAAACTTCTTTTTTCTGTTTAAAATTAATTTTTTTAACTGAAAATTTCTCATTTTTAGTTGAAAATTCAAGTATGTCTTTGAAACTGCATGTATTTTGTTCGTAATTTAGCAGTTTTTGGCTCTATTTTCTCTCTCTTATTGACAGAATAATCTTTCATAGTTAAAAATTCAACTTATTTTTAAAAGTCGTCTTTTTTTAGGTAATTTAAACTATTTTTTATTAAAAATTAAAATCTTATGATTGAAATATCAACTGCTACATTTTCTTCTTCAGAATTAATCTTTTTTGAAATGAGAATTTGGTTACTTGGTTAAAAGTTCAACCCTTTTATTAAAAACTATTTTTTAAAGGTTTTTTTTAAATCATCATTTGAATTAAAAATTCATCTATTTAGTTGAAAACTGAGCGGTTTTTTAAAAAATTCGTCTTTTCCTTGGCTAAAAGTTAATTTCTTTACGGAGAATTTAGTTATTACAGTTGAAACTTTAAGCATTTTGTTGAAAATTGTTTTATTTTTAAATTATTCTTTTTTAAATTTAAAATCTAATTATTCCAGTTAAATATTCAATCACGTTCATTAAAAATTTATCTCTCTTAAAAGCTTAAACTTTGTTTTTTTACTGACAGTTTTTGTTTGAAAAATTATATTTTTTTCTTTGAATATCGTCATTTTTGAATTAATTAATTTTCTTGGATTAAAATTCAACTATTCCAGTTGAAGATTAATCATTTTAGTTGAAAATCCCTTTTTTTATTTGAAAATGTAACTATTTAAAGAAATTATAACTACTCCATTTTTGGTTAAATCTAGTTTTTTCTAGTTCGAATTTCAACTATTTGGTTGAAAATTCATCTTTTTTGTTTTAGATAAAAATTTGTCAGTTTGATTATGTTTCTTTTTTTTACTGAAAATGTAACTATTCCATTATTGGTTGAAAAATTATGTTTATTAATTCTAAATTAAACTATTTCGTAAAAATTTGTCTTTTTTAGAGTTCAAAATATCACTATTTCGTGTAAAATTCAATATTTTGATTAAAAATCGTTTTTTTTCTAGAAACTTAATCTTCTCTTCTCTTAGTATTTCAATCAGATATTCATAATTTTATTTGGAAATTTATCTTTTTAAATGAAAATTTAACTAATCCAGTTTAATATTTCACAATTTCAGTTGAAAACATAACTTTTTTTGGTTTTAAATTCATTTATTTCGGTTAAAGAACCTGATACCTGAAAATAATTAAAATTCATCACTTTGATTGAAAATCTAACTATTTTGTTGGTAATTGTTTTTTTTTTGTTGAAAATTAATTTTTTTTTATCAAAAGTTTAACAATTTCATTTATGGTTTGAAACGGATGTTTTGTTATTTCAATTCAACTGCTTGGTTGCAAATTTGTCTTTCTTAGTTGAAAATGAAATTTTGGGCTTCAAAAGGTTTCAAGAATTTCAAAGATTTTAATTTTTTCAAACGAACACAAAAGATTTCACAAACAAAGATTGAAGAAAGATTCTAGAAGATTTAAAAAAATTTTAAAGATTAAAAATTGCAAGGATTTCAAAGATGTTACAAAAAAATTTAAGGTTTTTAGTACATCAAAAGATTTCAACGAATTGACAAATATTTCAAAAGATTCCCCAAAGATTTTAAAGATTTCAATGGTTCCAAAGACTTTACAAAGATTTAAAAATATTCCGAAATATTTCCCAAATATTTCAAAGAAGTCATAAGGAATTCAAAACATATCAATATTTTCGAAGATTTAAAAATATTTTAACAAATTTGAGAAGATTTTTAAAGATTTCAATTATTTTAAATAAACACAGTAAGTTTCACAAATATTTTAAAGATTTCAAAGAATTAAAAGATTTCAAAGATTTCAATAATTTAAAACATTTACAGTATTTCAAATATTTTACAAATCTTTAAAAGATTAAAAAAAAATGTCACATACTTCAAAAATGTCAAGAATACGATTTATGTTCGGAAAAATGAAGAATTTGTTTACTTACGGCTTTGCTTTCGTTAGAAATTATTGACCGACAAAAAATGAAATAGCTTATTTTTTACATGTACAACAAACGCTTATTTCATTATTTGACGTAAAAAAATGGAACCCTGGAAAAACTTGATTTCTTGTCCTGGAAAACCGGAAAGAAACCATCAAGCTCTTTAATCTTGAAATTAATTTCATTTCATTTCATTAATTGTTTAGAAAACTTATGAATTTTTACACAATTTATTACGCTTTGAGCCTGAAAAATGTACCTTCTGATACCTATATTTTATCTCATAGGGACTGTGAGGCCTGATATGGCTTCAGTGTTACATTTATTTTATAAATTTTTTATATTCTCTAGATGCCGCTATACGACAGAGCAGATCCTCGTTTCGTGTGGAATGCATATCTACTGCAGGAGCTAACTTCCAGGCCAGAACAGTACAAGTTTTGTTTGCCGATCATCCATGGTTGTATCCTTTTTTTAAACGCTGATAATTCGTGATATTTTTTATATTGCATAGCGCAGGGGTAACATCAATTCAGTAGTTCAATTTTATGTAAAAAGAGGGTTGAAAGGAGATTTTCATTAGTAAAGGTTTGCTACAAGCATTTAGGGAGGGGGGGGGTATAAGTGGAAATAACATTACGAACTTAGATAACAATTGGAACTTAATCCCAATAAGAAAATCTAACTATTATTTTGGGTAAAAGCTCTTTTTTATTAAACAGACTACTATTATATTTTTATTTCCGAATTCATACCGTATGATTAAAAGTTCTATTTTATGGTCAAAATTCAACCACTTAACTAAAAATTAAACTATTCAATTTTTGGTTACAAATTTATCTTCTTCGATTAAAAATTTAACTATTTGGTGGATGATTATGATTTTTTTAGTTGAAAGTTCAACTTTTGGTTGAAAATTCCTCTCCTTGGTTGAGAAGGTACCTATTTTGTTTATTTGTTTCGTTTGTTGAATTCAGCTACGTTTTATTTAAATTTAAATCTTATTTTAGTTGAAATATCAAAAATTCCATATTATTTTTATAGAACCATCCTTTTTAGTAGAAAATTGAACTATTTTGTTGAAACTTCGTTTTCTGTTGTTAAAAATTAACTTTATAAATTAAAAATTTATATTTTAGTGTTAATTTAACAACTTGGCAGAAAATTTAACTATTTTGTTGAAAATTCATCTTTTTTTTTTTGGTTGAATGGAATTATTTTTCATTTATAATTTAAAACATTTTTTGTTGAAATATATACTTTTCAATTTTATCTTATTTCGTAACAATTATATTATTTGTTTGGAAAATTAATTACGTTGTTAAAAAATTAACATTTTTGTGGAATTTCATCCCTTTTGATAGAAAAATTAAATATTATTTGAAAATTCATTTCACTTTTGGTTAAAAATTTATCTTTTTTAGTTGAAAATTTAACTATTTGTTAAACAAAATTTTTTTAGTTTAAAGTTCAAATTTGGGTTGAAAAGTCATGAATTTCGTTGAAATTTTGTTGTTCTTTGTAGAATTTTTATTTTCTTGGTTGCAATTGTTTAGTTGAGGTGTAAACTGTTTCAATGCTTCTCTGAAAATTTATTTTTTTTGGCTTAAATATCCAACAATTTCGTAGAAACTTCAACTATTTGGTTGAAAATTAAACTTGATTAAAAAATCACTATTTTGGCTTGAAAATCTAATCTCTTTTTAGATGTTTTGTCTTTTTGACTCTAAAATTAAATCGTTTTGTTCAAAATTTGTCTTTTTTGGTATACAAATAATCTTTTTGGTCGAAAATTCATCTTATTGGTTGAAAATGTAAGAACTTTGTTGAAAACTAATTTATTTTTCTTATTAAAACTTATCTTTTTTGTCTTAACATTTAACTATTTCATGTTTGTTTAAATTTTATATTGTATATTTAATAAGTTGAAAATTCGTCTTTTTGATAGAACTAATCTTCTTGGTCAAAAATTCATCTTTTTGGTTGAAAATTTAAAAATTTGTTAAAAATTCGTTTTTTGTTGAAAAATACTTTTTTTATCAGAGTTTCTATCTGAAAATCTAATTATTCCATTTTTGGTTAAAACCTTATCTTGTATATTGCATGAGTTAAAAATAAAACTATTTGGTAGAAAATTCAAATATATTGTTAAAAGTTCATCGTTTTGGATTGAAAATTCATATTTTGTAGTAGAAAAGTATTTTTAGAAAAACTTTTTATTAGAAATCAGTATCTTTTGACAATTTTGTAATATGCAGTCATAAAGTTTTGAAGGCGACTGAAAACTTCTAAAAATATTACCCTTGCTGGTATTTTTGGTTTAAAAATGTATCCTTTTTCTTTGAAACTCCATTTATCAATTATGACATTTCAGGTTAATTAACAATATTTTTTGTTAAAAATTCAACTAGTTGGTTGAAAGTTGGAACATTATGTTAAAAATACTTTTCATTTTGAAGATTCATCTTTTTGGTTAAATTTTTTTTTAATTCAACTTTTTTGCTGAAATATCTTTGTGGGTTGGAAATTCAATTTTTTTTTAAATTTGTATTTCCTATATCAAATATAATTTTTCAACTGAAAATTGAACTATTCCATTTTTTTTTAAATCTTTGGTTGAAAAGGTAACTATTTTGTTGATTTTTGTTTGTTTATTGGATCCAACAGCTTTTTGTTTAAAATAAACATTTTTTCGGTCGAAATATCAAAAATTCAATATTTTTTTTTTAGAAATCCATCCCTTTTGGTAGAAAATTGAACTATTTTGACATAATTTCGTTTTTCGTTGTTTAAAATTAACTTTATTATTGGAAATTCTCATTTTTGTGTTGAAAATTAATTTGTTTTATACAAAATTAAATTTTTTGGAATGAAAATTTAACAATTTGGTAGAAAATTGAACTATTTTGTTTAAAGTGCATATTTTTTGATGAATTCAACTGTTTTTGATTTAAAATAAAAATATTTTTTTCGGTTAAAATATCAACTATTACATTTTTTGTCGAGGATTCATCTTCTCGGTTAAAATTGTATGCTTTTGTTTAAAAATTCAATTCTTTGGTTAAAATATTATCTACTTTGTAGCAAATTCAAAAATGTTGTGAAAAAGTCTGTTTTTTGTTAAAAGTAAAACGGTTCTGCTGAAAATTGTTCTTTTTAGGTTAAAATTTCAACCACTTTTTTTAGAAAATCCAAGTATTTGGTTGAAATTAAAATTTGCTTGGGTCGAAGTATCAACTATTACATTTTTCGTTATGAGAATTCATATCTTCTATTTAAAAATTATCTACTGTGTAAAAAATTTCACAATATTGTTAAAAAGTCAATTTTTGGTTTAAAGATTCTTCATTTTAATTAAAAAATCATCACTTTGTATTAAAATTGTACTGTTTAATTGAAACATCATTTTCTTTTTTGTTGAATATTTATTTTAAAAATGAAAATTTAGCCATTCCAGTTTTAGTGAAACATTTATCTTTTTTATTAGAAGATTCAACTATTTGATGGAAAATGTATCTTTTTCAGTTGAAAATTTATCTACGTATTTTGTTAAACATTCATCTTTTTCGTGATGTAGTTTTTGTTTGTGTTTATAGCA
Organism: Druon quercuslanigerum; assembly: GCA_010014905.2. Taxonomy (NCBI): domain Eukaryota; kingdom Metazoa; phylum Arthropoda; class Insecta; order Hymenoptera; family Cynipidae; genus Druon; species Druon quercuslanigerum. The sequence continues at coordinate 3,722 of JAAAKG020078348.1, read as the reverse complement.
GCCCAGTTGCCAATATGCCTATATTGTCTACGTGACCGTGTGGTGAATTATAAACTTTGGTAATAAATCAACAATTAAAATAGAAAAGTGATTTTTAGTGTAAATGTTGAAATGTGCCTAACTTAATTTTATATGACAGTCAATCCAGGTATTATTTAATTTTTAAACTAAGAAAGGTAAATTTTTAACCAAAATTGGAATAGCTGAACTTTTAATTAAAAAATAAATTATTATAAAAAAACGAATTTTCCATCAAATAATTGATTCTTTTACTCATTTATTGAACTTACAAGACAAAATGACGAATTTTCGATACTTGAATTATTAAGTCAATAATATGAATTTTTGATTTCAAAAAAGTTAATTTTATACCAGAAAAGGCGAATTAAAAAAAAATACAAGAATTCTCAATTTAAAAGTTGAACTTTCAGCTAAAATAGATTAATTATCAATAAATTTTTTTTAACAAAATGGTTCATTTTTAACAAAAAGTTGAATTTGTACTTAAAAAAGATCCATCTTTAAACAAAAAATTGAAAATGTGAATTTTTAATAGTCAAACAAAACATGCATTCTGAAGAAATTAGTTCAACTTTAATACCTAGTTATTAAATTTTTCACCAAAAAGATGAATTTTTTAACAAAATATTAATTTTCTACAAAAAAAAAAAACGAATTTTTAATGAAGCTTATGATATCTCAACCAAAAAGTTTAATTTTTAGCTACAAAAGATGAATTTTTAAAGCAAAAAGAATAATTTTCTACCGAAAAAATCGAATTTGTAACGAAGTTCAAGAATTCTCAACTAAAAAGTTGAATTTTTAAACAAAGAGATTAATTTACTACCAAAAAAGACTAACTTTTAATAAAATTAAAAAATTCTAGAGCAAAAAGTGGAATTTTCAACTAAGAAATGTGAATTTTTAAACAAAAAAATTAATTTACTACAAAAAGATACATTTTTAATAAAATTCAAGAATTATCGACAAAAAAGTTGAAGTTTCAATTAAAATAGATGAATTTTGAATCAAAAAGATTAGTTTAACACCAAAAAAGACGAAATGTTTAACACAATTCAAGAGTTTTTAATCAAAAAATGAAATTTTCAACTAAAATTGGTGAATTTTTAAACAAAAGATTAATTTACTGCCAGAAAAGACGAATTTTTAACATAATTCAAGAATTTTGAACCAAGAAGTTGAAGTTTCATTGAAAAAAGGAGTTTTAAACAAAAGTATTAACCTTCTACCAGAAAAGACGTATTTTTTGATAAAATTCAAGAAATCTCAATCAAATGGTTGAATTTTTAAAGAAAGAAAAGGACATTTTTCTTTAATCTTTAAGAAAGTAGTTGAACTTTAAAAGCTATTTGTTACATTTTTAATCAAAAAGATAAATTCTTAAACAAAAAGAATAATTTTCTACTGAAAGAAACAAATCTTTAACATGAGTCAAGAATTCTCATCCAAAGCTTAAATTTTTAAAATAATAATAATTTACTACCAAAAATTACAATTTTTTAATAAAACTCAAGAATTCTCAACCAAAAAGTTGAAATCTCAACTAAAAAAGATACATATTTAAACAAAAAGATTAATTTACTATCAAAAGAGACGAATTTTTATCAAAATTGAAGAATTGTCAACCATAAAGTTGAATTTTTACCGAAAAAAGACGAATGTTGAAACAAAAAGATGAATTTTCTACTAAAAATATTCATCATCTGGAAACGTGCTAAAATCTCCCCATACCTCCCCCGTTAATAACCATGGGATTTGTGAGACCCCCCCTCCCCACCCTAAAGTGGTAACGTAGTTTATGGAAAATCTATAATCCAGGGTATTCCAATGTAATCCGAAGTGATGCACCTCTGTTGGACCGCGGTGTTAGGAGTTTTTTCTGCCTCTTCTAAAAAAATAAAAATATTAAACCTTAACACACTATGACAGTCGTATCGTTGAACACAATCGTGGTAAATGGGATTGCATTTAACTGGGGACTGGTATCACGACGCAGTATTCAACGGGCGGGCACGAGATTATTTTCTCGGGGCATAGATGCAAATGGTAATGTTTCGAATTATGTGGAAACAGAGCAATTGGTAGAAGTGAATGGGGATCGAAGTTCCTTTGTACAGACTCGTGGATCCATTCCTCTTTTCTGGCAGCAAGCACCAAATCTCAAGTACAAGCCGAGGCCACAGCTAATTCCACATGAGGATCATCAAACGGCCTGTACAAGACATTTTGATGCGCAGATATTCCATTATGGAAAACAGGTGTTAGTTAATTTGGTAAGTGAGCCTTTTTTTATTGTATTTACCATTAAAATGTTATTTCATTTACTAGCAGTGCTGATTTAACACTTGGGTTTTGCGACATGGAGCTTTTTCGGAAGGAAGAGTAGATTTTAACAGAAGTGGCGGAATCTTTTTTCTCTGGTGGGGTCAGGAGAATAGATTTATAATATTGAATGGCACAATTTTTATATAGTGTAATATTATACCAAATCGAAATTGTGCATAAATAATAATAAACAATAAATAGTAAATATAAATAATAATAAGTACAGATATGAAATGAATATTGCCAAAGATTTCAATAATTTCACGAATATTACCAAATAATTAAAAAATATTTCGCAAAGACATCTTAATTTCAGATAGATTTTTAATCTTTTACGACTTCTATGATTTTCAGTGTTTGACAGTAAGGGGCCGTACTTAAATTACGTAACAGCCAAATGGGGGGGGGGGGGGTCGGGAAATTTTTTTTAAAATTTTTCGGTTTTTTTTCGAAAGGGGG
>JAAAKG020078337.1:0-16922 GCA_010014905.2 Druon quercuslanigerum | reverse complement strand
AAATCTGATCGTTCCTATCATAGCACACCTTTATATTTTAAACATTTTATTTTTCATTAGTTGACTTCTTTTCTTGACTTTTATGATTTACTTTGGAGGGATTGTGAGTAATTTGAGGGGGGCGCCAAATTTGTGACGGAAGCAGCAAATTGAGGGAAGGATGAGTAATTAGAATGATCGAGAATTAGGCGAAGTCAATGAAGAGGAAACGATTCAAACAAAAAAGGTTTATTTAATAACTTACAACTACGCTCAAGGAGCCGACACCTTCCAAGCCCGAGCCGGGCGGCGAAGCGAAGATCGGCAGAAGAATCGTTGGAAGGACCCGGGTGGCGAAGCCAAGGTTCCAAAGCAGTTGGTGGTTGTTCTTGGTGAAGATGAACAAAGCGATGCAGACATCGTAAGCGAACGTACAGCAGCAAGGCGATGATGGGGCGTCGTGGGAAATCGTAAAGAGGTTGTAACCGTAACGTTACCCGTATCGGGGCGCAGAGAGCACATGACTAACTACTTGGGGATAGGGTTTGTGGTAATAAGGACTAGGGGTGTCGGTCCCCACTCCTTCTCCTAGGCCCACAAGACCGCATGGAAGCGGGGCGCTTGTAACGTCGTTACAGATATCATGCTTTGCTTTTACAGTTTCTGGTTTTATTAGTGAATAAATTTCATGTTTTGTCTTTGTTCTTGTTTAATCTAATAAGTTTTTTTGATTTTTCTGGTGAAGTTTTATTATACTCACCTCGAGTACCATCGTTTTGATCATTAACAACAACTTCTGCATCAACCTCCGAAATAATTAAATTTATTTCTACTATGACTTCCAATCTTAGAAATATACTTTTTCTAAGAAATTACTTGCAATTAATTTTTTTTAAATCATTTTTATTGCGAAGAAAAATTAATTTATATTTTAAAAAAGGTTTGTTTAATGTTAAGATATGATGTACCGATAATTTTCTGGTCTTAAACAAAAAAAAATCATGCCTACTTAATAGGATCCCAGATTTTTATAAAAACAAAAATTCCTTTGTCCTATGAATCTAGGGCGCCAGCCAGTAGAGAAATTTCGAAAGACAATGAAAAGTATTTTTACAGTTATCTCCCAATGGCAAATTTCAATTCAACAGTCATTAATGAAATGTTAAAAAATTTTACATAGAATCTGTCTTATGGCTTATTTTATTTAGGTATTCAGGGCGAGGGTTTATCTCACCACGAATCAATCAAATAAGACGGCATTTAAGAAATTAACAATAACAATGGTTTATGGTGATCAAGAAACGTCAAAAAAAAGTTAGCTGAGACAAAAAACATTACAAATCGGACGGTAACTACGAATCCCGTCAAGGGGCTGCGCGCGGAATCTCCAAAACACAAAAAGAAAATATCGAAATGGATCCCCAATTTAACCTTTTTACGGGCGCTGTGACAGAAAATTCAAACCTTGCGCAGAGAGTAGTCTGTACTTCTCGTGTAAATAGATCAAAGTAAATAATTTTCAGGATTCTTGCCGAAGTGATTTTCCGAAACTAAAAAGACAAACTTCTCCTTACTAACAAATTCCGTCTTATTCTATCTGTTCGTGGTGACTAGAGGTGTAATGGCAGGTGGGCTCTCGGAAGGTCCCTGGTTCGTGGCGTACCCCATAGGCTAGAAAGAGACAGAGCTATCAACAGCCCGCTTCTCTTTCTCTTTCACTAAGAAGCTTGTTCGTTGCTTCCGTGTGCCAGAAAGAGACAGCGTAGTTTGTGGGATTTCGTCATCTCACTATGTCTTGTCATGAGTGAGCTGTGGTAACATGGCGGCTCGGCTTGCTCGTTGACTCTAGTCGGTGTCGTTGCTATGGCTACGAGCGTTACCGACGTGGCCCTATAGAGACGAATTCTAGGTACTGTCTTTCCAAACCTGATGTTCTGATTGTTTAAAGCTGATTCTTAGTTTCTTTTACAACTTTAAACAAATATTTAAAAATATAACAAACATTTGTGCAACAAATACTTTGTGTGTTCTAACTTACATTGCATATTTTCTTTATATTATAATTATTTGATATTTCTAGATAGACCATAAAGAAATCTGTAATGAATTAGCTGATCTGTGCACACTAAAATTTCAAAAACGCGAAATATTTGTAGAGATAAAAAGTTTTAGTGTATTAATAACACAAGTATCGTCTCCTTCTCTATTTTTGAAAGATGACAGAGAAAGACTAATAATTTTAGGCGAACAAAAGTATTCACTGGATTATAATTCTTTTCAACCTCTTATCTTGACATACAAGTAAAATGAAGCGCATATATGTGCCATTTTTCTCCTGTTCTAAAGATTCACAAAAGTGTCCAGTTACTTATTTAAACTGCAGATACAATCGCAAATTAATTTCCTTCTTCATTATTTTTTTTGTGACTTTACTAGTTCATTATTTTGTATTTCAAATAAATATTTTCAAATATTTTCAGGTTCAAGATTAATTGATTTGAATCTTTTTATATTTTTCTAATTATGTACGCATCTACTCCAAAACTGTGCGAATTTAAGCGTTTCATCTAATTGAAAATTGTTAAATTTTTAATATCTAACTCCAGCTATTTTCTTAATATTCTAATTTTCGCTTTTCTGATACATAAATAGAAAAAAGAATTAGAAATTAACCATAATTAAATATTAAGATTAAATAATTATTATTGCTTTTATGTATGCAGTAATAATTATAATTAATAAAACCCATTTGCTGTTCAATGTTAGTATTAGAAAAATGTTTTATCTGATTGAAAAATCCCGAATGTTTAAAGCCTTTTTCTAATTAAAATATGCAGTTAAGTTTGAAAGTTTTTCATCTTCAAGCCTATCAGCATAAGCATTTGCAGGTTAAGGTTAAAGCATTAAATATTAATATTAGATGTTAATTTGTTTGTATACTGGTCTATATCAATATTGTTAAAATATTGATAAATCTTAAGATTGTGAAAAAAAATGTCTCTTTCTTATGATTTATCAATATTTTAACAATATTGATATAGACCAGTAGACAAACAAATTAACGTCTAATATTAATAATAAATATTCCATGGTCAACAACCCTAAGATGAAAAATAATATTAAAGCATTAAATGTTTAATCATTTTCGAAATTTAAGTGCTTAGAATTTTACAAACTAAAATTAGAAGTCTTGCTAATTTTATAATTATAAAACCAAAGAAAATCAATACCTTCATAATTTTTATTGATTTTTCAAGGAACAGTTTCAAATTTCAAGAGAATCTAAGGTTGAAAAATTGAAAATTCCTTAACGATTAGACTTTGAATTTTCAACTGTTTAATTATAGTTTGAACAAATTCAATGTTAGATTTTTTTCAAAAACGCTAGTTCGCCCGATTGTTATATTTAATACATTTTTTAAAAAGAAATTTGTACTCTTGAATGATTTTAAATTCAATAAGTAAATACAGTTTGTCTTTAAATTTAAATTAACTGGCGTATAAATTGTTTTTGTTTTAATTAAAATTCATTAGATTTGCACATGAATTGACAAGAATTATATTTGAATTTATTTTAATTGTTAAGATTGCATTCTAATTACTATATTTATTTATTTTTTTAAATTGACTAACATTTAATCATAATTAACTGCACTTGTTTATAGTCTAATGAAACCAATTACTGAGGGGGCACAATTTCTCGTGAAAGCAGTTGATATCTTCTAACCTAAAATTTTAATATCTACAAAATGTGTTGATTATGTAAAAATTTTAGAAAGACGTCAAAGTCCGAATTTGATTGGTATCTTAGACACATATTCCACATATTCCGCACGTTTCCAGGTGGCGGATAGGAGAATGCTTGCTACATAAAGATGGTTAAAGTGGGAGGATGATCGATGCAAGGGAGTTGTTCATCTCCGGAGAGACGTGGGACCGGTACCTCTAGAGAAAAAGTTTCTCTAAGTACTTAAGGTTGTTTGTCTTGGTGGTTCGGAATCCACCTTAAACTGCAGGTCCCACTCCCACCACCAAGTAAGTGTGTGGAAGTTGTGTTAAGGAGTAGGAAAGAGTGTGCAAGAAAGATGTAAACCCTTAGGAGACACGTTAGAAGCTTTGATCCATAAAGAAGTTTAAGCGAAAATAAAATACACCTCACTGGCCAATCAGACTGGGCCCCTGCTGCAATCTACTGGGAATGTTCTAAACTACGCTAGCCTTACCAGCTGATGTGACAAGGGGCTGATGTTTACTTGCACTTCCGTGGTGTCAGCCGCAGTATGTGAACGAAACTCACCCTTTCGGGCCTTGATCAAGTAGTGCGTAATGGCTGCAGAGATTGGAATTTGGAGCGCCCTAGGTGAGTTTCAGTGCGTCCGTCTTTTTCGGGACTGGTTAAACGAAAGCTGTTCTGCAGGAACCTGGGGTTGGTCTGGGGTATCACGTCCTAGCTATTTCAGCCCGCCTATCTACGCAAGATGCGCTGACGATAATTCATCGCGAACCAGACCCCCTGAATAAGTTTATACCTTACGGACGAAGGCTTATCTGACGTCAAATGCGGCCAATTAGAAGCAAAATATCAGTACGACGGTAAACAAAAGGATCAAGCATATGGCTGCATTGATTAATTAGATGAAGACCCAAGAGAACGAGCAAAATAAGGAGATCGGCCATTTCTGCTGTCTGCCTGGTCCACTCCGGTCACACGTCTATATCCACAGTTCAGGTACTTTAAATAGATTGGCATCATCGAATAAAAGAAAAGCATGCAACACTGCTGAATACCAGACAGCTATTTCAATTGACAATCTGAAACAAGGCGAAGAAACGCCAGGAGACTCAAGAACTGACGTAACTAGAAAAACGCAAAATGTTTAACAGAAATCAAAAGAAGTTACTTCGAAAAAAAATATGCCGCCGCGGGACGCGTGGCAGATGTAAAACATCGAAACTCATTTTGTAAAAAAGAGCATGCAAAGAAAACGATAATGTATATACTGTAGTGACGAGCAAGAGTGAAAGAGCCGACAGAGCAGCGCGCGTGTAAATTAAGTAGGCACCGCGCAGAGAGAGTGGCCTGGTCGAGTGAAGCCCACGAGTTACGAAGGTCTACCGTCGGTATCTGCTGTCGTGTGGATGTGACTTCCATCGCGAGCGTCGACACGCAACAGCTGCTTTCGCACCCGTACCGCTACGTTAGATGTTTTACATCAAAAAGAGAAGAAAGACGTTCGAAACAAGATCGATTTAAACCAGGAAAAGAGCTTAAAAACCAGCGACGTACACGAAATAAAAGGGAACATATGAATATCAGACAAAAAGTCAAGTCTGAGGACACGGAGACGGATATCCGCTCCATCCGTCCAGTGAGTGAGGGCGAAATATTAGTGGACCTGGGAAAAGCCGCAAAGGGTACGCAAGCGTTTGTGAGTGCCATGTCAACGACAATAAGAGAGCAAATGAAAGCTGGACACCAATTGCGGGAAGAAGATAGTGCGAATACAATGACGGATGAAATACCGCTATTTGCCGAGATGGATCATATACAAGCCGCAAGATTTCTGCAAAAAAGGAAGGCAGAAAGCCTAAACAGGACCATAGTGAAGGCAATAAAAGCAATTATGCACGTAACCTGTGGGATACTGCTGAAAATCTAGAAAAGTTACCTCAAGGCGGCAATAGAAGCACAAAAACATCAGATTCATTGTTTAGGAACACAAGGAAGATATCATTTTGAAGATGGATTACGATACGTTTGACAATTCAAGATTCCCACGGACCGTGTTCGCTAGATTTTAGAGAACGGATCTCTAGTGTGGGTGTACGGAACGACAAATCCACGAGTACTAAATTGTATGAGAACGACGATTTCGTGCGGTGCCAACGCCGATGACCGTGCCTGCGCATGCTCGCCTTCTGCTCTTAGCCCCCAGCTTCTCTTCTACCTTCCGACAGACAGAGCGACACTTCGTCGTTTAAAGCGTGCTACGTAGAAGCGACCAAGCTGCCCACGACCTCAAGCAAGCTCAATGTAAGCTGAACGAGATTATGATACGAGTCGAACGATGGATGACAGACCACAGTTTTAGCTTAGCTATTCAGAAGATCGAAATAATACTCCTAACAACGAAGATGGTTCAATTAGAAATTTTAATTCAGGTTCGAACATAAACGGTGCAGAGGGAAACATCGGCGAAACATCTTGGCATACTGCCCCATAATAATCTTACTTTTTAGGTGCAGATAAAACGAGCAGCTGACAAGACGTGCATTGTCACAGCGAATATTAGTCGGCTAATGCCCAACATAGAAGGTCCAAAACCGATTAGGTGACGCCTACTAATGTCAGTACCATGCCATACTGAGAACTTTATCTCTTTACATAGTAACCAACAACCATGCCCAAACGTAGATGTTCTAAAGCCGTCGAGCCCGCTGTATATCATTGTAGTGTTACTGAGGATCATGCGTTCATTTTGGTTGTGACATAATGCTGAATAAGCACAGAAGAAGTGAACCAGCAGGAGTACCAACAGGCAGTAGAGAAAGGCAGTCGAACCAACTACACCCAACCAAGAATTCGAAGCCTAACAAGACCGTTGTGAGGTACCACCGCACTACTAAGGACGATGCGTACATCTTAATTAGGACACGTAGCCGACAAATAAAAAAAACAGCAGAAAGCCTTAGCAGGTGAGAAGACGGTACCCCGTGAAGTGATGCCAAAGCATTACTGGGGGGAAGTATGCCAAGCAGAAAGGGTGTTTTTCAGTGGGTTATTGATAGCAATATTATAATGATCAAATTAAGATGCTTCATTGAAAATAAAATTGACTATAATATCTTTTGGATTAATTTAAATTTTTATCTAAATAGCTAGATTTATATTTAGCCTAAATATAATTAACTTTACATTTTTTTAAATTCTATTTAAATGTCTAAAACTTCATTAGAATTGACTAGAATTTCACTTGAATCAATAAGATTCATATTCGTATTATTTTTAAGCATTAGAATTCTATTCGAATTGCTAAATTTCCATTGCTACAAAAACGCTGTGACGAAAAATATGTTTCCATTCGTGAGTGATAAATGTAGTTTTTTTTTTAAAATAATAAATTAGAAAGCGCAAGGTTTTTTTTCGAAATCTGCTGTTCTGATTTAGAGCACGTTTTTTCCATCATTAGATAAACTTTCATCAAATTGCAAAATGTACAATTTAAAATTGAAGAATTTGTAATTGTGAAACTTTAAAATTGAATAGTTCTAAAAACGTTAAAAATTATATTATTTAAGGTTTAGAGAATTTGAAAAATAAACAGTCACAATAATAAGACAGAACATGTCGAGAAGAAAAACACGCGAAAACATAGAAGCTTTAATGTGGATAAAGAGAATACATAAATAAATTAAGTCGTTGATTTTATAGATCATTTATTAGCTGTTTATTTTCGCATTTTGGTTATTGTACTTTTTACATTATTTACATTATTGATCTAGAGGATCATTCGCGAGGGTTTAGATACTCTATTCTAAAATTCATCATGATTGAGCAAGTATTACCTACTGGGATTTCCTCGATTTCTTTACTGTTCAACGGGGTAACCATGCCGCTGTCCATGTTTACTTTCACTCTGCTGTAACCTTTTCTATTACATGTGTATATTCTAGTAAGAAATTTGAAACTCTTCAATATGGCGAATACATCACCATCAGATGTTGATAATACGATTTGTTTCTCGATTGGTACATGCCTATACACATTCTTTGCTTTTTTGATTTTAATTGATTGATCAGCAGGAAAAGTGTAATTTCGAAGTTCGAATATTTGCTGTGGGTTCTTTACTGGAATTAGTAGAATAGATCTAAGTTGTTCTATGCCACATCCAAGTCCGTCAGAAGAAGGAAGCCTTGTAAGAGGATTCTGAGAACTGGTAGGAGGATCAATATTTGCAGGAAGAGACCCTGCTGGAGACTTAGACCTGCCACGAAAAGAAGGTACGGCAGAAGGAGACCTGGACCTGTTAAGAAAATCAGCCTCAGTACGAGAAAGGGACCCCCGTGAATGTTCGAGAGTAGAAGAAGGTCTGGTACAAGGAAAACCCGGAATCGGTTTCCCATTAGGTAAGCAGTCGAATTGTTTACTTAATGCTGCAACAAAAAGGGAAGGACTACATATTTTTCTACTTAAGTTGGTATTTAACGCAATTCACATAGAGAAATCGAAAGCACTTGATTAGGCAATCAAATCTCGAATCTCACATTTAATTATAGAACATCTATAAATTGATGGTTTTATCTTGATGATTTGATTCGTTTTTCACTCAATTTGAATTATTTTCTGATATTTACAAAGTGTTTGATTTATATGTACTTCATCCGATGTATATGAAATAAATTGTTATGTGAAGAAGTGAAAAATTGAACCAATATTCGGAAACTATGCTATTATATTTACCAGTAGAATTAAGGATGATAGCCAAAATAAAGACCAGAGGATAAACGACCCTCATTTTTCCCAAGTATATGAAAAACTGATTAATTCAACAATAAAGAATTTCGGTAATAGTACAACTATGGAATACACTGATTCTTTAGTAAAGATTATATAACATTCTTGTTTTTCGACTTTGAACCCGCAAATTAAATGCGTCATGGCTGTTCCTATAAGATATTTACATATCATTAGAGGCAGTGTTAAAAAACTCTAATTCATAAATAAACAGGACAGACATTTGTTGTCTTTTACAATAATGATACCATTCGCTTTACAATTTAAAAAAAACCACCTTCTGAGCCCATAAATTTAAAGGAACTCTGATTTTACATATGCCTTACAGGATTATAAACGTCGCGTTTTTATCTGAAAAAATGCGCAGTTCTCTTTGGTCTCATTTGTATTTTTTGTGCTGTTTGACCATATTTTACACATTTATTAAATTGGTTAGCTTCATTGATTTGTTAAATAGCTCAAGCAGCCTGGGGCTGATGTTCTTACATGTTTTATACTATTATGATTTGACCCCATGAGTAGCGGATTAAAAAATAATAATAAATATTTAAACAGCCTAAATTTCTTTAAATATTGAAATTTGACACGTTGGCCCTTTGTTTTAAATTATTTATGAAAGTGGGCATACGATATTCCAAAAAGTTTTGAATTTTTCTTTAAAACTTCTCACGTGGTTATATCTCTTCAAATGATCAAAAATACATTTGACATATATTTGCTGCTGATTTCCATGAGTATTTAGCGGTCAATTTTCAAGATTAATTCTCCATTAAAAAATGAGGTGATACAGCGATGACAAGCGTCTGTCTACCAAGAACCGTAGGGTGAATCAATAAAGTAAACAATCCGATCAGCTGGATAATTTAACAGTCAACTTCTAATTAAGTCAAAGATTAGTTATGTCAAAGATCAGATATGTCAAAACGCACCGCCCCGTTATTTCGCATTTTACATCCCCTCCACTTAGTAACATGTGACATTTAGCAGCATAGACACAGATGCAGATGGCCCACGTATAAAGCGCACTCGTACATCTTCTCCGCCCCAATAGACATTGGTGGGGTTAAGGAGAATTTGACGTAACCGAACTGTTTTCATTTCAAATGTTCTGACTTAACTGGAAGTTGAATGTATTTAAATTTCTATTTAAATAAGTTAATAATAAGAAAATAAGATAGACGCTTCTGCATAAACACAGTTCATTTAAAAAGTTCCTGGACCTTTCAGAGTCTAACGCATTTAGGTCATCACAGCTATTTCATTTGCTTGTGTGGAGTGTATGTTTAAAATTACACCGAAATCGCATTTATATCTGCTCTCAGTTATATCCTCTCGCATTTATATCATTGATATAGCTCTCATTTATATTCGCTTGAAATCCACCATCTCAGAGAATCCCGCTATAAACAAGCCAATTAACACGCAGCGTGGAAATTTCTCCTCCATTGAAAAACAGTGGTTGAATCCCCTTCCGGGAGGATATGAGTGAATGCTTACATTCTCGGACAGAGGATATAAACGCGATTCCAGTGTATTCAGATTTTTTAGTTTGTCATTATTTGTGTAGGATAATAAAGAACCAGAATTATATATTACACAATTACACAATTTCAAACTAGTCAAAAGTGCTTCAGAAACACGTAATACGTTACAACTCTCTTATTTAAAGTAGGTCTGTCATCAGCCCATTAAACAAAATCTGTTGCCGCCGAAACATCCTGTACTTTCACCTCTTGTCGCAGAGAATGGGGTAAGAACATTGCGCACACTTTTCTTTGGCCGAGAACGTCATTTACTATGATGTGAACACTGCCTACACTAATTTGAAGTTCGTCTTATAACATTTTAATATTCAGTTGACGATTTTTTGCAAGGAGTGCATGCACATGTTTGACATTCCAGTCCGTGACGCTAGTGGTGGGACACTCTTTTCTCGGATCGTCCTAAAGCGATTCCCGGTCATCCGTAAAGCGCGCGTACTACTTGAAAACTTTTCTTCGCACTAGGCAGCCAATTCAATTAGCATTTTGTAATCAATTATTCGTTTTTAAAGCTTTTTTGTCTAGTTTGAAATAAAACTTAATTGCGGCTCTTGGCTCCATTCCTAAAGTTGTGGCAAACTAAAAAATTTTAATAATTTCAAACGTACACTCCACACAAGCGCCTGAAGTGACTACCTTGAACCAAAGTGCGTTAGACACAGAATAAACCAGAGTAATTATTCCACGCATAGACGAAACCGTACCGCTAAGAAAAAAATCGGTCTTGGAACTTTTTCAATCCACTGTGTAAATGCAAAACGTTTCTTAAAGCAGAAACGAAGAAACTAAAAAACTGTTAATCAAACCGTTATTCATTTAACCAAAATGATCTATAAATCACGTAATCTCCAGCCTAAATGTTCAAAACTATTGCCACCACATCCATAAAGAAAGCATTTGTGCTTATTTTGTAAAAAATTACAGACGAAAATAAGCAAGCAGGTTCAACGATGGTGAGCTAATAATCGTTCGTTGGCCAAACTCAAATATGGTCAGAGATGACATAAATTACGTTTCTTGTTCAAGTTGCAAAGGTTCTTTTGTGAAGTCCTCCATCACGAGTCAGTTTAAATTCTGTTCTGGGGAAAAAAACTACTGGATAATGTGTCGTTTTGGTAATAAATTGAAAAATTGTAGGCAAAATTAGCGAAATAAAGTCTGAATTCTCAAAATTTTTAAAAATGTAATAAAAAATTATACAGATGGAAAATTATACATACAAATTATTAGTATAGAAAAGCTTTTGATACATTGTTTGTAGTCTCCGAAATTCGATGGTTCCAATGGACCTCTAATGAAATGCATTTAAGGAATCGTATTTCAAAAAAAATGTTTTAGTCGCCCGCTTTCCAGGTCAAGGGTAAACAAAAAATAAAATCTTTGCTTTTCGGATGACGTAAAAGTTCTCTTACTACGTGTGCTATTTTCACATGGTTTGTGCCTAGGATTTAAGCATGCGCGCACCTAATATCGTGTAACTAGAGGAGGCGTCCGATAAGTTCACAATTCCTGGAATGTTCCTCCTCATTGGCATATCGCATTGGCTATAAGGCATTTATGAAATTTTTTTCCAGACTCCTGAAAAATATTCAGGAAGCATAATTTCACGAAAACCTGTGGTCCCGTCAGGCTTTGCGAAAACTTAAACATTCACTTTAAAAACTGCAGGTGTCTTTAAAGTCTTTTGAATTTGCTGTTCTACGTTCCATCGTCTTAAAAATTTTTTCTTTTGCAAATCTGAAAAATATTTATCGCACAATCACAATAGTTAGAACTGATATTACCGAAACGTTTTATTGAACGAAAACTTAAAAAGTCCTACAATTTTATTTTACGGATTTTTAAAAGAATTATGTTTTTAGTACAAGAAAATAAAAATTCACTGACGAGAAAGTGCACGTAGTAGTTTCATCCAAAAATTCTTACGAGCCGAAATGTGGTCGAACCATGATTGCAGAAAGAAAGAATATTGTGGATTCCACTAGTTTCGAAATATTTCACAAAAGAATCTTGTACGAGCGAAGAGACGCCCGAAGCAATCTCAAGGAAAGCTTACAATTTAATTTTAAATTACCTAGCTACAATTGTGCACTAAAACTAGGATGCACAAAGAAAGACTCCAATTAAATTGTGAATTACCTAGCTACTCTTATTCTCTTTTAAAATTTAAAAATTAAATTTAAAATGACTAAGAAAGATTCTATTCTTAAATATTATTAATCACTTTTAAAACACTAAATTCACCTAACTATACAAGTGGGACGATGATCGTGGGGCTAAAGCGCAGGCTTTGGACCCTCTCTGTCGGCTTAAGGGTTCAATTCCCGCCTCGCACTCTGGAAGAGCCTCGGTGGCTTATGCGGTGAACACTAGCCTATCAAGGGAGTTGTTCATCTCTGGAGAGTCGTGGGACCGGTACCTCTAGAGAAAAAGGTTCTATAAGTACTTTAGGCTGTTGCTCTTGGTGGTTCGGAACCCACCTTAAACTGTAGGTCCCGCTCTCATCACCAAGTAAGTGTATGGGACGTGTATAAAGGATAGGGAAGAAGGTGCAAGAAAAATGTGAACACTTAGGTGACACATTAGAAGCTTCTATCCACTTAACTACAATATTTCTTTTAATACGGAATGAAAACGTTAAGATGGCTGAATATTATCCATAGCAGGTGACAGGTACCAATTGAGCTATAACGAGACCGCTCTCTTCTGAAGCGTAAACCCTGAACGATCCCGTCAGAACGAGCTTTGAGACCCAGACTTCAGTGGGAACCAGTGCTGCCTGATGGGTGACGATCTGTAACCCGAGACCTATTTCTATTTCCCAATAAAAAATTGCCACTAAATTATAAAACGTTTTTACATAGTTAAATTAAATTATACACGCAAGTAATTTTAAGATATATAAACATTTCATAAGAGTCAATATTTCCACAATCTTTAAAGTTTTAAGAAATTCTGGTTATAGCACGATCATTTTGTATAATGTCTACTGTAAGAGATGAATCATTATCTTTATCAGCAACGATCAAGCCAGCAGATTACACTTTATTTCTGTCAGACTCCAAACAAAATATATTAGTAATTAGTACTCCTGTAAGGTCGCAAAGTCGATTCGATAATACAAAAAACTCTAAGAATGGATTGCTACCAAATTCATACACTTAATTAAAAACTCAGATTCAATGGCAGGGCAAGAACTTAAAATTCGCATTAATAATCAATCTGACAAAAGTGTATAATTTCGAATTCTATCTAATAATGAAATTAATTCGATTTATATAATTATTTATTTATCGTTGAGAGATGGTCTGAAACGTATCGCAGATGAGTCGAAGAAATCGATAACCTTACCATGTTGGTTAGACTAGTTAATTATTCTATTAAGTATTGAGGTAAAGTAGTAGTTGGTGCGGTGCAAAGGCAGCCCAATTAGTATTATTTTAGAGCTAAGTGATTGCAACCTGACGTAAAATTTAATTTCAGTTAATAAACTAGCATTATCTATAATAATTATCAGTACATTGTAGAAGAAGCAAAATTCAACGTAGAGAAATCTCGAGGTCAGTTAAGTCATGTTTAGCTGTGCTCTATTGCCATTTTAATTGCGGTCACGTCTGGACATCGCTAGTCCCAATTGTCTTGCTGCGAGACACAGCAAGCGATTTTGCACTTGTTTGATTCTTATTTTATAAACACTAGAGAGGGCACCATATGACGGAAGCTTATTCAAAAATAAATTGGCCTCACAAGTCGATAACAGCGAGTTTCAAAGGCTAAGGGTTTTTCAAAGTTTCTTGCATTATTTTTGACAAACCTCTGAGTTTTTTCAGGTCTGTTGGCCGCTTCTGAGATCTTCTCGTCAAAACACAACAGTCCTTCGTGTAAAATCCACAACTCACATGTCCGTAGAACTTTCTGTAACTCTTCCCCACCAATGAAATAGTGATGCTGAATAGGCAATTTTTATCTTTAAAAAGTTATAATCGCTCATTTGTTGATGTTCAATAGCATTCCATTTAGGGTGCACGAAGCTTGCAGGGAAAGAATATCCTTTTGACGGTTTAGAGAGCATTTGAATGCAACATTTTTTTGGTTGAATATCAACCATAACCGATAAATTGGTTTTCAAGTTTTCATGGACTGGAGGCAAGAACTCGGAGAAGTTTGGCGACATGAGGGATTGAGGGTGTCTAGTACATTATGATGTAATTCATCCTTATTATTTTGTATCACAATGGAATTTAAATGTGTCACAATATTTATATATAATTTGGAATATATATCAAAATTAAATTTCAGAAGCTAAACAAAAACGTCCATTGTTCCGAGGCCCTGAGAACAAGGCTGAATATAAGGGCGAATTGCTCGATGTGCTGCGCATTACTAAGCAGCGGACAAGTCACACGAATAAAGAAGAATTTCAAGGAGACGACGAGTTTGAATATACAGATTCAGTCTAGAAACTGAACTGGCAAAGACTGGCCTATTACACCGACCTGACAAAAATGCCATATTTTTTGTACCCAAAGAAGGGAATATGTGAGCTCACAGAATTTATGGTATCCTTCAAATCGAATCTGTTATTCAAATTTTTCTTATACGTCAGGGTTTTGAGATTTCATAACCTAAAAGTGCAGCAATAGCTTTTTTTAGCCATCTTTGTGGCAATATAATACGATCAAAATTAAAAAATTCGAAAAACTGCTAACGCCATCATTTAGTACTTCTCTTTATCTTCCATTTCCATTTTCTTTCATCCTGAACCGATTTTTCTTCTCCGAGATATCACACATTAACCATTTCAGTTTCTCATTGACAAACTAGCAAAGGAGGCAAATGAAACTGAAATGGTTAATGTGCTATATTTTGGAGAAAAACGTCGGTTCAGGATGATAGAAAATGGAAATGGAAGATAAAAAGACATACAAAACGATGACGTTAGCATTTTCTAGAAAAAAATTGCTGATCATGATATATTGCTGCGAATATCGATAAAAATAACCATTCTTGCACTTTCCGGTTAGGATATCTCAAAAACTTGACGCATAAGCAAAATTAAGACCCTGGATTCGTTTTTGGTCACCTGTATATTTAGGTCTCGCTTAAAGTCCTTCGGAATGATCTCAGGAGGATGAAAACAAAATTAATTGGAGCTCCAGGTCCATATACTATGCCTCCTGCCCTTAAATACTTGCACACTCTCGTTTTCAGTACTTTCAATCTAGCGCAGTAGAATTTTTGGTGGATCGATGGAGTGCATTTGAAGTCTTTCTGAATCAGCAAAATAGCATAAAAATATTACTATTGAGGTTATTTCAAAACTGTGTGAGGCGAAAAAATCAGTCACTTACCTTTCGTGTTTGTTTTCTGGTTTCATTATATATCCTTTTTTAATATATTATAGGGTTCTATGGAAAGTATTTGCAAAAACACGATTATTTTAAAGCCAGCTTCAAGGACACGTTTCGGCGTACGAGGAAAGGAAATTCCTTAGAAAGTATGTATACATCTAAACTTTCTCTACAGAAAAGTTACTTTAAACATTTGGTAATCCCTATGTAATTATTTTTTAATGTAATTAACAATTACACAATACACTTTGCTCTGACTTCTGTTCACAAATATTTAATTTCAATTTTACATGTTTGTTTTTAATTAATCATGCAGATGATTTTGATTTACTCTAGGATTTAGATGCTGTACTAGGTAATTGCACCCGATTACGCGATTGAAACCTACGGGAACTTCATTCACTTCTTCCGGAGTTAGCGGGGTTATCTTGCCGCTTACCATGTTAATTTTTACTCTCTTTCTGCTGCGTTGATGAATTTTATAAATTCCAGCAAGAAGATTAGAAGTTTCCAATATTGCAAAGACGTCACCATCGAATGTTGATAATACTATCTGTTCTTGGGTTCGCACCGGCACAAGGTTTCGCGTAACCGGTCTCATTTTTAATCGTTCATTGGCAGGAAACGTATATCTTCGAAGTTCGAAAATCCGGCTATGATTCTTATACGAAGCCAAACGAATAAATCTAAGTTGTTCAAGTCCGCATCCATGTCCGTCAGAAGAAGGAAGCCTTGCAGGAGGAAATATAGGTATCACACTAGAAGATATAGACCTGGCAGGAGGAGACCTAGACCTGATACGTAGAGAAGGCTCAGCAGGAGGAGATGACTTCGCAGCTAAATAATTTATTTCAAAAGAAACAGAAGATCTGTCACGAGAAACTCCAGGAATAGGTTCGCCATTAGGCAAACACTCAAATTGTAAGCTTAACCCTGCAACAACAAAAAAATGCATTTTTGACGAAGACCTTTAAATTTCAACAAATTAGTTGAATTGTAAACGAAGAGATGAATAATAAGGAATTTTCCATAAACTACGTTCAGTACTATACGAGGGGGGGGGGGGTCAGTCGAATTATATTTCAAACCTACATAATGTTTAATACATGCCCAGACGATAAGTTTTAATGAAGTTTACGAATATGATAAAAGAGATAGAAAATCGGATCGCTAATGGAATTCGAGATGCAGATTAAAAATATTGATTTTTAAAAGAAGGCTACTAGCATTTGACCAAATGCATTAACATGTGCTAGGCAGCTGAATTAGCCAACAATATCTAGAAAAATTTTCACAAAATCCTACTATATTCGTTTGAGTAGAATTGTCTAATTATGAAACAATTTATGAAGCAGAGTTTTTATGATTTCTCGCGTAGAATGAATACGCCTCTGAAATTTTTATTTGTACATACAAAGCTGCTTCTTCTACACTGAGAAAAATATCTTGTTTATACAGAACGGGCCGTGTTTCTCCAACACGGGATTTATTTTATGACTTGCGGGAAATGAGCGCCGTGTTGCACCAACACGGCGC